>NW_026465084.1:0-14788 GCF_026875155.1 Cherax quadricarinatus
TTTTAGTGGTTGAGTTTGGGAAGTGTGAAAGGGTTTAGAAATTTAAAAGTAAAACATAAAAAAGAGTAAGGTGATGGGGGTTTTGTAAAAAGGATTTAGAAAAGAAAAATTGGATAAAAAATTTGGGGGAAAAGGGTATGGAAAAAAATTTGAAGTTTTCGGGATACTTGGGATTTTGGAGTTGTCGGTGGATGGTTTTAAGAAGGATGGGGTTTAAATTTAGAATTGATGGGGGAAAAAAAAAGGTGGTTGGTGGGGTTTTGGGGTATTTTGGTGGAGTCAAAAAACGTTATCTTTTGGAGGCAAAGAAGGGAATGTATGAAAGTTTTTAGTAGTACCAACACTTTTATTTTGGGTGTGAAGTTGGGTGGAAAATGAAAGAGCGAGGAGATGGTTGGGGCAGTGGAGTTGTCCTGTTTAAGGGGGAAAATGTGTGGTGAAATTTTTTGGCAAAAAATTTCGGAGTGGGGGAAATTGGGGAAAAGGGTTTGGGGGTTTTAATAAAAGTATTTTTTTCAGAGGGCGGGAAGGGGGGGTTGTTGAGGTGGTTTGGTTTTTTGGGTTTTTGGAGAAGGGAAATCAAAGTAGAAATGACATGGAAAGCATATAAAATCTATGGGGGAAAGGAAAAGGGGGGGGTGGGGGGATCGTCCCAAAAGGGTTTTGGAGAGAGGGGGAAAAGGGAGGTTTTTTGTGGGAAGGGGGCTTGGATTTCCCAGCAAACGTGCGGAGCGTGTTGATAGGAGGGGAATGGAAACTAATGGAAATTGGGCCCTTTGACGTTTTTTTTTGGAAGTGTGGGGGGGGTAATATTTAGTAAAGGGGATTCGGGGGGAAACCGGTTTTTTTTCATATAGTGGGGAATTGGCCCGGGTTTGGGGGAAAATTTAACAATGCCTGAATTTTTTAAAAGGGGGGGGTTTGGGATTTTGGGCAGTTTTTGGAGGGTTTTGTTTTTGTATCTTTATTTGTGTTTTGCTTCAAAATGTTGTTTTTCTAAGCACCCCTTCCCCAAAAACGTGAAAATTGTGTGAGTGTGGTGAAAAGTGTTGAATGAGGGATGAAAGTATTTTTTTTTTTGGGGGATTTTCTTTCTTTTTTGGGTCACCCTGCCTCGGTGGGGAGGGCCCAAAATTGTTGAAAAAAAAAAATATTTTATTTTACTTTCTTACGACCCGGGTTTTTGATGTTTTTACTCAAAACTTAGCGGTTAAAAAAAAAGTGGGAGAAAGCGGGTTTAGGCCCTAAGGGTGGGAAAAAGGGGTTTCTGTGGGGTTCAGTGTGCACAGCAAAAAAAGATACCTGCTAATGGGGGAAAAAAAAAAAAAACTCTGACTGTGCTTTTGGTTTAAAAATTGCCATTTGGGTTGTTTTTTTTGTATAGAAATTTGGTTGGGTATTCTTGTTTTTTGGTTTTCTTTTGATAGAGTGGAAGAATTATTTCCCAAAAATTTAAGAGGGATTTTTAATTGGTTTTATGAGGAAAAGCCCTTAAAATTGGTTTAAAAAGTAGCAGAAATGTTCAATTTTTGCGGGAGGTTCAAGTTTTAAAACAAATGACATGATTGTCCAAAAAGTGCCCAAAATGGCCCCCCAAAATGTGCAGTCAAAAAGGGGAATTGACATTATGTATAAACTTTTAAAATTTAAGGCTTGTCTGAAAACATTTAAATCTTTATTTTTTGTCGTGAAAAAAAATTAAAAATAAAAAGCAAGGTAATTTTAGGGGGCCTGGGGATGTGACTTTAAACAGAAAAAAATGTTACAAAAATTGTTTGGAAATTTTGCTTTGGGTTTTTTTCGGGGACCCTTTTTTGAAATTGGCACCCTTTTTTAATTTGCATAAAATTTGGGCCCAAATTGCCAATTTCTGACCACTTTATGGGTTTAGTTGGGAAATTTAAAGTAAATGGGGGGGTTTCTTGTACTCATTTGTTTGAACAATGGGGTTCTAAAAAAAAAGCTATGGTTTTGGTCGAGGGGAAAAAAAGGTTTTGGCCAAAATTTAAAACTTTGCCCCGGGGTTTCCAAAAATTTAAAAAAAAAAAAAAAAATTTTATTTTTTTTTTTTGAAAGGGTTTTTAGAGAATCTTTTTTGAAGGTAATTAAAAAAAAAAGTATGAAATTTGAGGGGAAAAATTTGAAAAAAGTTTTGCTCCCCAATTTTTTTGGGAATTTTGTCTTTTTGATATTTAGCATCAGCTTTTTGGGCGACTTTGACTCCCATTTTGGGAAAATTACATTTTTCCCAGTTGCCCAAAATTTTTTCCGATTTTTACTATTTATTACTTTATTTTTTTGAGCCAAAAAAATTGGGCCAAAGGTTAACTGTTTAACTACAAAATAAAGTGATTGGAAATTGGAAATTTTGGGCCCAAAATTTAAAAACAAAGTTCAAAATTTTTTCATTTTTTAAAAAATATTTCCAAAATTTAAACAATGCAGGTTTTCCCCGGGCCCACTTAAACTAAATTTCCTCTTTTCCCCTTTTAGTTTTGTTTTCAGGTTTTACAAATAAATTTCCCCATTTTGTTTTTTTTATTAAATTTTTAATAAAATTTTTATTACCCCAAAAAAATAGAAGTTTTTACTGTTTATGAAATTACTGTAAAAATTTTTATAAATAATTCCCCCATTTGTGAATGTTTTATTAGATCCACCAACTGGGTGTATTAGTTGGTGAGGTCATTTGTTTACTCTTAAAACATGGGGAAAAAAAATTTAAATTTTTCCGCTATTTTTGAGTTCATTTTCCCGCCATTTTCACACAAAAACCCAATAAAAAATTCATCTCTATTTCTGCAATATACTTCCATTCTTTAAAATGAGCCCAAAAGAAATCGAAAATTTTAAAAACAAAAAAAAAACCCATACAAAAAAAAAGCCTGAAAAGTCGCGGGTTTTAATCAAAAAATTTCCGGTTTTGGGTTTTTTTTTCTTTTCATGCACGTGTGTGCTGGATTTGTTTTTTTGTGGTTGAAAAACCATCCCACATAGATGTATTCTCTCAAAATTGGGCCCCAAATTTACCGTTACAGCTTATCAAAAGGAGCTGAGCTCAGGGCGTAGATCTACATTTTTGGGGCCCCTAAAATAAAAACCCGTAAAAAACTAGGGCCCAGGGGCCCCTGAAAGGGTTTAAATGGTACAGTTATCTTTGATTCATCAAAAATTTTTTTTGTTTAATTTTTTCTGTCTGTTTATTGTAAAGCAACCCGGGAAAAAGTTTAATTGTTTTTTAATGAGAGGGAACAAAAAGCTCAGATTTTTTAAGTCATTTCCTATTTTTATATATTAATAAAAACATTAAATGTGAAATTTTGTCTTTTGTAATTTCTAAACATCAAGTGCCTTTCCTTTTTTATGAAGGGTGCTCATGAGAAATTTTAAAAACCTTTAAATATTTATTGTAATACTTTTAACGCAAAAGCAGCAGCAGATCAGACTGGGAATTTCGGCAGCAGTGCCCCCAAACCGTTACAACAGCGGGCCGGGGATGGTATGAAAATTGGGCAGAGGGGGCCAGGACCAACAAAGCTCTTTGGCCCGCCACGCATTATGGGGCCTTTTATGCCTTTCCCAAGGGCTTAAAAAACTACTACAAAAAGCGGGGAAGTTTTAAAGGCCCCAAGGGTTTTATAATTTCATTAATCTCTTCCTAATTTGATTATATTTTTCTCCCCCCCCCATTCTCATTTAAAAGAATTCTTTTCATGATGGGGAAATTTCCCCCCCCATTTCTGTAACCCAAAATCCCTTTATAGATCGAGGGGTTTTTAAAACCCAAAAATTTAAAGGAAAAAGGAGGGGGTGATTTGTTCACGGTAAAACTTTTAAAACTTTTGAGAGGTTTAAAAACTTTACCCTTTTTAGGGCTTTCCCCACTAAATTTTTTTACAGTCTGCTGGTAGTAGGTTGAAGAGTCATGACCCCTGGGGTGTTTTCCCCCGTATTTTTTGGTTTACCCCTTGGGGGTGTATTTCTTATCCTGGGTATATTTAAATTCCCTTTCCCCCATCTATTCAAAATGGGGTTTGTTTTTGGGACCTGGCCCCCGGTTTTCTTCCCAAATCTTTATGTTTTAAAAATAAAGAAAATTTTTTTATTTTATTAAAATTTGATAATTGCCTTTTAATTAACAGGTAAGGAAAACCCCAAAAAAAAAAGCAAATGCAGCGCAGCAGCAGCAACAACAGCCAGCAGGGCCGGGAGCAGCAAACCGCAGCGCAGCAAACGCAGCGCAGCAGCCCCAACATATTCCCCCCCGCTGATGCAGCAAAAAGGGGGAAAAGAACCCAGATGGCTGGGGCCCAAAGGGCCAAAAAGGTCATGGGTAAAACTATAGGCCAGAAAAAAATTGGCCCAAAAAGTATGGGGCGCCCAAACTATGACACAGCGGGATTGGGGCCCAAACCCCTTCAGGCAATAATGATTATTTTGGTAGATTTTCTCTAAGATAATTTTCTGGGGAATTTTCATGGGGCATCGTAACCTGGAAAAGGTTGTCAGTTGCCTGGGAAGTGAGGGACATTTGTTATGTTGGGAAAGTGGGAGAAATGGAGAGGTTGTACAGTGCCTAAAAAATGGGAGGTTTTGGGGGGTTTTGGGGAAGTAAGGGGGGGATAGCAATAGTTACTGTACTTTGGGTTTAAGAGATCTGGGTGGGGGAAGCTTTTATGTAATAAGTACAGTTAAATGAAACTTCCATAGCTGCCCCAAAATTACCCGTAAATTTAGAGTTGCAACTCCTTGGTGCATTAGTAAGGGTTTTAGTTGCCGCAACAGTGTTAAAAGGGTCAAAAATAATTGGAACTTTGCCCTTTTAAAAAGTATGCAGTACTGTACTGTATTTGCTTTTTTAAAATGTATAAGTTTTTTACATTGCCCAAAAGTTGCTTTTCATTTGTTCCAAATGACAAAAAGTTTGTAACACAAAAAGTGTTTTCTTTGGAAAAAAACATTGCAGATGCTTTTTGTTCATGTTTGGGGACTACAAAACAGCGTTGAAAAATTTTTCTTGACTTCTAAAAGGGTTTTTTATTTTTAAGTATGAAAATTTTTAACTCAAGATATTTTAAAAATTTTGTACCTTTTTTTTTTTTTTTAAACTGTTTTTAAAAAATTGGTAAAAAGCTGGAATTGGGTTTTCTTAATGCTTTTCATGGTGAAATGCAGTGGTCTTTGAAGGTGTTTGGAGAAAAACATAATTTTGATTGTAAATAAAAGGTTAAAAGGGAAACAACCCAAATTGATAACTTAGACCCCAAAGTGAACACTTGGTATTTTTTTTTTTTGCAAATTTTATTTCCCCCACTGATTCCTTTTTTCCCCAAAACGAGAAGAATGGTTTTAAGATTGGGAAAAAAGTTTAAGGTAATCAATCCCTTTAATTGGAGTTTGGGTGTAATTAGTCCATCAGTCTTGATAAGGTTTTAAAGGGGTCATTACAGCAAATCTAGGTTGAAAGGGGGTGATTTTCCCCAAGCTTTGATCTTAGTTTTTTTTGTCTTTTAATTGGGGCTGAGGAAACCACGGTGTAGGGAAGACCCTTTCCACAGGGAAGGATACCCCAGTGTTGCCCATGTGTTAAGTTATTTTTAATTTAAATTATATTTATTTTGAGGCATTATAATTTTGGGGGGTCACCCCCGTGGGAAGGGGGGGGAAAGGCCCTTTTCCCCCCTGCGGGGAATTGATAGATAAAGCTAACCCAAACATGTTTGTTAAAAAATTTTTCCCCAGCATTAAAAAAAAAATCTTGGAAACTCTTCTTTAAATTGATGCAAAAAAAAATTTTTAAATTTTAACTTATTGTCTATAGTTAAAATTAGTCTTTTATTTTTGATTTTTTTTTTTTTTTTTTGCAAAAGCCATATCCCCAAACCCAAAGGGAGGGCAAACCCAAAAAAAATGAAAGTTTTTCTTTTTAAATTAGTAATATTGTGAAAATCTTTAACTAAAAAAGTTGCCTTTTTATGTGAGAATTTTATGAACAAATTACTGGGAAATTTTTTAATTTGGGGATATTTGAAAAAACAGTGAGTGGGCGGGAAAGACAGAGGATTATAAATTTAAAAAAAATTATAAGTTAAAAAAATAATTTTGTTAATGTTTAAAAATGTTCTTTCATTAAATTTCTTTTATTTTGTTTTACTAGTTTTATTTTATAATTGGGTGTTATATGTTTTACTAAAGTCTTTTTATGGGGAGATTTTCAATTTATGGAATTTGATCTCAAATTTTCCCTTTTAAAAAAACTTTGTAGTTTTTCTATTGTTGGGATAATAAAAGGATTTTAAGTATAAGGAAAGTCTAGTACAGAGGGGGCCCCCAACTTTTTTGACTAGGACAGAGGGACACCCCAAATTATAATACAGGTTTCCCCCCCAACATTTTGCGTTTTTCCCTTTCGCAGGCCCCTTTGAACAGTTGTGAATTTCAGCCCCCCCAAATTTTATTTAAAATATGTCCTTTTTTTGTTAGGGAATTTTGGGAGTGGAGGGGTTTGTTTTGGGGATAAAACAAAATGGGCCTTAATATGACACTAATATCAAATCTATGGTTTTTTTTTGTATCACAATTCATCTAATATGACATAATAAACAATATTAATAACAGAAACATGACATATACTTTAGAATGAATAAAATATGTCATTAAGTATGTCATGAGTGTAGTGTTGGGTGTTATAAGGGCCACTGAGACATAAGCCGTACATGGTGGTTGAGGCGGCAGCAGAGGTAGAGACTAGAGATGGAGGTGTTGTCAATCGCCCTATAATAATTCCAACTACATTGGAGGAGTTAGATTCGTGCTGTCCTTTTTCTATCAGTTAATCACTTAACTTACTTGCTACACTGTTAACCCTTTGACTGTCACAACCCCAAATCCTGAAGTGTCTCCTGGTGTTGAAAAATTTTTGGAAAAAAAAAAAAAAAAAAAATTCTTATGAAATGATAGAGAATCTTTTCCTGATGGTAATGACATCAAAAGTATGAAATTTGATCGAAAACTTGTGGAATTACGCTCCCAAAAAGTTAGCGATTTTGGCGATATATACGTATCGGCGATTTCGCCGACTTTGACCCCTATTTTTGGCCAATTCCATTGTTTCAGTCAACCAAACTCATAGCTATTTCTTTAGAACTCCATGGCTTAGTGCTTCTGTTTGATTATAATAATAATTCTTTAGAACTCCATTTTGCTATCATAAGAACATAAGAAAGAAGGAACACTGCAACAGGTCTACTGACCCATGCAAAGCAGGTCCATGCCACCCCTAGCCTAGAGCAATGACCACCTAGTCAGGTCACTTCCACTTAAGGAAGGAGCACGGCACCAGACCTGGTTAGCCCAAGCTAGTCAGGTCCAACTCACACCCACCCACACCACCATGTATTTTATCCAACCTATTTTTAAAATTACACGACTTTTTAGCTTCTATGATGGTACTCGGAGTTTTTCCACTCATCCACAACTCTATTACCAAACCAGTGCTTTCCTATGTCCTTCCTGAATCTGAACTTTTCCAACTTGAAACCATTGCTGCGAGTCCTGTCTTGGCTGGATATTTTCAGCATGTTATTTACATCCCCTTTATTTATTCCTGCTTTCCATTTATACACTTCAATCATATCCCCCTAATTCTACGCCTTTCTAGAGAGTGCAGATTCAGGGCCCTTAGTCTATCCTCATAGGGAAGATTCTGATATCAATTGAGTACAAAAAACCGCCCATTTACCGATTTCAACTACCCAATAAAGTGGTCAGAAATTGGCAATTTGGCCAATTTCATGCAAATTACAAAAGATGCCAATTTCAAAATAGGGTCCAGAATAAACATTGCAGACATTCTTGGCACTAAAATTAACATATCCTTTGTTCATTAGTCATGTCTCCAGGCCCCTCTTATATTACTCTTGCTTTCTATTTTGATTTTTTATTCCCCACAAAAAATAGAAGATTTACTGATGTGCAGACTACTGCATTATTGTAAAAATGGTATAAATAATATCAGTGCACTAGTGAAATAACATTAGACTCCTCAGCTGAGTGTATTGGACGTGTGTGATTTGCTTACTCTTGAACATTGGTAAAAATTGAATATTTCCGCTATTTTAAGCTCAATTTCAAGGGCGTTTTCATCGTGAAACTAATCAAAAACATCTCTATTTCTGTAATATGTTTACCATTCTATCAAATGAGACCAAGAAAATGAGAATACAACCATAAATACTATAGGAAAATACACTTCTAAGTCGGCGTTTTAATCCAAAAAACACGGTCGGAGTTTTTTTCTCATTATGCACTGTGTGCTGCAAGATTTTTTTATACAGTGCACACTGACCACATAGACCCTTTCTCTCACATGTGGAGCCTACCAGCTTTCTCCTGCTTGATTTGAAGCTGCTACAATTATTGAGTATATGTCCAAAACACTGGCTCATAAGACGTATATACACAGCCGAAACAGTCAAAGGGTTAATGCTACACTTTACCACTGGCTGGTGCTATAGCCTTCATTGATTAGTGCTGCTTTAGTATCGTACATATAGAATCACTGAAGAAGACATATTCTCCCCTCTCTCTTCCTCTTCCACTTTGGTACTCTGCTACGAGTTCTTTCTTGAATTTTAGTCTTTTCCTCTTCTTTACTAAAGGGCTGGCACTAGTACAATATTTTATGATGTTTTTGTGTGTTTTATGATTGTTCATGGTTCAGTAGGTTAAGGAAGCAGTATTGTATTGTATTTCCCTACAATATATTGGGGCACTAAACATTCGCGATTTTACCACATTAGCGAGGCTCTTGATCCCCTAACCCTCGCGAATGTTGAGGGGGACCTGTAGTACAGAGGGACACCAACTTATAAGTTGTGTTCTTGGTGTTCAACTTACAAGCATGTTGCATCATCAGGGTTTGTTTACCAACTAATGGTGTCCTTGGTGTTTGTGAATGATTTGAGCTGTGTGTTTCAACTTAGAAGTGAGTTGTTTCTAACACTGAACCTATTATTGCAATAAGATCACAGTCAACAGGTAATATAACAGTATCAAAACAACCACTTTGAAAAAATAGTGAAATTCCAAGTGCTTTCATGATTTCTCACATTATCAAGGACCTGATAATGTGTGAACCTGTTATTCTCTACAAAACAGTAGTACCAAGGATAATTGTGTTACACATGTTTGTAACTGCAAATTTATATTAAAAATAATAATTTTCTCAGTGTAAGTGTTTTGGGCTTTGTTAATATGTACGATGTATCATAAGTTGGGACATTAACACAAATTAATAAGATGTTTCTCACTCTATCATAGATGCATTCCAGACCCTTGGCAGTTTTATTGAGGTCACTCAGACCTTAAACACTTAATTTTTGCATAATGATATTTGTACTCTATGAAATGCATTGATTGCCTCTTGTGAATGCTTATTACATAAACTCAGTTGAAATAAATCAAATACTGATGAAGCAAGGAGAACGCGTACTATGATAAAAGTGCTGCGCATGTGTAATTTATCTACTTGTTGGTTCTCTGAACTATTTATCTACAAGACCTTAGACTATACTGCCTTGCACCTCTAGGGTATAGGCAGTTGTTGCAGAGGTACAGGACACCATTGTGTATTACAACTATACTGAACAGTACTTTATGAGTGTACGAAAGTGCTAAAATCATAATATGTCGTCTAGCAACTGAAGAGGTTGAGATAATGAGGATTCACTTGAGAAAGGGGGAGTAATTCTAAATGTGTCCTAGTTGGGTTATTGTCATGTAAGTGAAGCTCTACTACCAGCACAAGGTATAGTAATATCACAAATAGTAATTAACACTGATAAATGTTATTCAGGGATGTCGACTGTGTTTCAGCTCGACAGAAGATATATTTGAATAGAATCATAGACATACAAGACCCTGGTGGAGGTGAGAGTTGAAATGGGGATAAATTAGATATTTTGAGCAGAGGAATTTTGAGGAAGAAATCACACATTGTGGAACAAGCTTCTATTGGGACAACATTTTGCTAGTGTAGAGCTTTATTAATTTATGATGAAGTTCTACACAGAAAAATATCCTAATAAAAGTTTACTCTGTTGCCTATGTCTTTTTTTTCACTACTGTCATTAATACATCAAAACCCAGAAAGGTTCTGCAGGAGTGCATTCCAGTGCTTCGTGCAACTGCAGGCTAGAATATATATAGCCATCTATCACACCCAAGCACAATTATTTAAAGCACATATAATCAAATTTTGGAGTGAGATGAACAAGTTAAAAAAGCCTAGGGAATGAATGGATTTGTCAGTTAAAAACAGAGTAGGGAAGTTAATAGATGGGGAGCTGGAGGTATTGGGTAGATGGAGGGAATATTTTGAGGAACCTTTAATTAATTAAATGTTGATGAAGAAAGGGAGGCAGTAATTTCATGCACTGGCCAGGGAGGATCAACATCTTTTAGAAGTGAAGAAGAGCAGGCTGTGTGTGTGGGGGAGGTGCGTGAGGCATTACGTAGAATGAAAGGGGGTAATGCAGCTGGAACTGATGGGATCATTGACAGAAATGTTAAAAAGCAGGAGAAGTTATAGTGTTGGAGTGGTTGGTATTTTGTTTAATAAATGTATGAAAGAGGGGAAGGTATCTAAGGATTGGCAGAGAGTGTGTATAATTCCTTTATATAAAGGGAAGGGGGACAAAAGAGATTGTAAAAATTATAGGGGAAAAAGTTTACTGAGTATACCAGGTAAAGTGTATGATAGGGTTATTATTGAAAGAATTAGTGGTAAGACAGAGAGCAGGATTGCAGATGAGTAAGGAGGCTTTAGAATGGGTAGGGAATGTGTAGTTCAGGTGTTTACATTGAAGCATATTTGTGAGCATTATTTAGATAAAGGTAGGGGAGTTTTTATTGCATTTATGGATGTAGAAAAGGCATATGATAGAGTGGAAAGGGGAGCAATGAGGCAGATGTTGCAAGTGTATGGAATAGGTAGTAAGTTAATAAATGCTGTAAAGAGTTTTTATGAGGATAGTGAGGCTCAGGTTAGGGTGTGTAGAAGAGAGGGAGACTACTTCCCAGTAAAAGTAGTCTTAGACAGGGATGTGTAATGTCACCATGGTTGTTTAACCCTTTGACTGTCGCAGCCGTATATACTGTATACGTCTTACGAGGTACCGTGTTTGACGTATATATACTCATAAATTCTAGCGCTTCAAATCAAGAAGTAGAAAGCTGGTAGGCCCACATGTGAGAGAATGGGTCTGTGTGGTCAGTGTGCACCATATAAAAAAAATCCTGGAGCACGCAGTGCATAATGAGGGAAAAAAACTCCGACCGTTTTTTTTTTAATTAAAATGCCGACTTTGTGGTCTATTTTTGTATAGTATTTATGGTTGTATTCTCGTTTTCTTGGTCTCATTTGATAGGATGGAAAACATATTATAGGAATAGAGGTGATTTTGATTGATTTTACTATAAAAAGAACCTGGAAATGGAGCTCAAAGTAGGGGAAATGTTTGATTTTTGCCGATGTTCATAAGTAAACAAATGATGTCATTGTCCAATAAATGTCCAACTAGCCATTCTAATATGCAGTCATGAATGGGTTGATGTTATTTATACAATTATTATAGTATTGCAGTAGTCTGCATAATGGTAAATCTTCTATTTTTTTTTTGAATAAAAATTCAAAATAGAAAGCAAGAGTAATATCAGAGGGCCTGGAGACATGACTGATGAACAAAGAAAATGTTATTTTAGAGCCAGGAAGTCTGCATTGTTCATTCTGGACCTTATTTTGAAATTGTCATATTTTTTAATTTTCGTGAATTGGCCAATTGTAAATTTCTGACCACGTTATTGGGTAGTTGAAATTGGTAAAATGGGCAGTTTCTTGTACTCAGTCGATAGAAAAAACGGAGTTCTAAAGAAATAGCTATGATTTTGGTCGACTGGAACAATGGAATTAGCTGAAAATAGGGCCCCAGAGTGGGCGAAATCGCCGATTTGTAAATATCGCCAAGGTCGCTAACTTCACGAGAGCGTAATTCCATCAGTTTTTTCATCAAATTTCGTTTTTTTTTTGTCATTACAATCGGGAAAAGATTCTCTATCATTTCATAAGAAAAAAAAATTTTTTTTTTCTAAATTTTGAGACACCAGGAGACACCTCAGGATTGGGGGTATGCGACAGTCAAGGGGTTAATATATTTATAAATGTGGTCATAAAAGAAGTAAATGTTAGGGTGTTGGGGAAAGGGGTGGGATTAAATAATGGGAATCAAATACAAAATGGGAATTAACAGTTACTTTTTAACTGATGATACTGTGCTCTTGAGGGATTCTAAAGAAAAGTTGCAAAGGTTAGTGGCTGAATTTGGGGGGTGTTTCAAGGTAAAAGTTGAAAGTGAACCTAGATAAGAGTAAAGTGATGAGGGTATCAAACAATTTAGATAAAGAAAAAATGGATATCACATTGGAGGGAGAGAGTATGGAAGAAGTGAATGTTTTCAGATATTTGGTAGTTGACTTGTCAGCAGATGGTTTATGGAGGATGAGGTTAACCATAGAATTGATGAAGGAAAAATGGTGAGTGGTGTGTTGAGGTATCTGTGGAGATAAAGAAGTTAATGTACAAGAGTATAGTGGTACCAATACTCTTATGGGTGTGAAGCATGGGTTGTAAATGCTGCAGCGAAGAGGCGGCTGGAGGCAGTGGAGATGATGTGTCTAAGGGCAGTGTTATGGTGTAATATTATGCAGAGAATTTGTAGTGTGGAAATTAGCAGGTGTGGAGTTACTAAAAGTATTAGTCAGAGGGCTGAAGAGGGGCTGTTGAGGTGGTCTGGTCATTTCAAGAGAATGGAACAAAGTGGAATGACTTGGAGAGCATATAAATCTGTAGGTGAAGGAAGGCTGGGTAGGGGTCGTCCCCAAAAAGTTGGAGGGAGGGGGTAAAGGAGGTTTTGTGGGCGAGGGGCTTGGACTTCTAGCAAGTGTACGTGAGCGTGTTAGATAGGAGTGAATGGAGGTGAATAGTTTTTGGGACCTGACAAGCTGTTGGAGTGTGAACAGGGTAATATTTTATGAAGGGATTCATGGAAACTGATTAGCTGGACTTGGGTCCTGGAAATGGGAAGTACAATGCCTGCACTTTAAAGGAGGGGTTTGGAATATTGGCAATTTGGAGGGACGTCTAAGCTGTTGTGTTTGAGCGCCTCTGCAAAGACAGTGATTATGTGTGAGTGATGGTAAAAGTGTTGAATGATGATGAAAGTTTTTTTTTTCTGGGTTTTTCTTTCCTTATGGGTCACCCTGCTTCGGTGGGAAATGGCTGACATGTTAAAAAAAATAATATAATCAACAGTATGTAAAGTTACTTTGTAATATTTTACTTCTTTACCTTATTTAGTAAATATATTTCATGAACGTGTTTGTGGAAAATGAATTGTCTTCTATATTTGTAGCCAGTATTTAGATAAGGCTAAAGAGGTCTTTGTGGCATTTATGGATTTGGAAAAGGCGTATGACAGGGTGGATAGGGGGGCAATGTGGCAGATGTTGCAAGTGTATGGTGTAGGAGGTAGTTACTGAAGCATGAAGAGTTTTACAGGATGTGAGGGTCAAGTTAGAGTATGTGGAAAGAGGGAAATTTTTTTCCCAGTAAAAGTAGGCCTTAGGGCAAGGATTGTGATGTCACCGTGGTTGTTTAAATATTTTTTATGATGGGGTTGTAGAGAAGTAAATGCGAGGGTCTTGGCAAGAGGCGTGGAGTTAAAAGGATAAAGAATCACCACAAGTGGGAGTTGTCACAGCTGCTCTTTGCTGATGACACTGTGCTCTGGGAGATTCTGAGAGAAGTTGCAGAGATTGGTGATTGATTTTGGGAGGGTGTGCAAAAGAAGAAAATTAAAGGTAATAGGAAAGAGTAAGTTATGAGGATAACATAAAGATTAGGTGATGAAAGTTGATATCCCGATTGGAGGGAGAGAGTATGGAGAGGTGAACGTATTTCAAATATTTGGGAGTGACGTGTCAGCGGATGGGTCTATGAAGATGAGGTGAATCATAGATATTGATATGGGAAAAAGAGTGATGGTGCACTTAGGAGTCTGTGGAGACAAAGAACTTTGTCCTTGGAGGCAAAGAGAGGGAATGTATGAGAGTATAGTTTTACCAACGCTCTTATTGGGTGTGAGCGTGGGTGATGAATGTTTGCAGCGAGGAGAACTGGGGGGCAGTGGAGATGTCATGTCTGAGGGCAAGTGTGGTGTAATATAATGAGGGGCAATTGTAGTTTGAAGTTAGGAGGAGGTGCGGGATTACCAAAAATGTTGTACAGGAGGGCTGAGGAAGGTTGTTGAGGTGGTTTGGACATGTAGAGGATGGAGCGAAACAAAATGACTTCAAGAGTTATCAGTCTGTGTGGAAGGAAGGCGGGGTAGGGGTCGGCCAAGGAAGGGTTGGAGGGAGGGGGTAAAGGAGGTTTTGTGTGCGAGGGGCTTGGACTTCCAGCAGGCATGCTTGAGCGTGTTTGATAGGAGTGAATGGAGACAAATGGTTTTTAATACTTGACGTGCTGTTGGAGTGTGAGCAAAGTAACATTTATGAAAGGGATTCAGGGAAACCGGCAGGCCGGACTTGAGTCTGGAGATGGGAAGATACAGTGCCTGCACTCTGAAGGAGGGGTGTTAATGTTGCAGTTTAAAAACTGTAGTGTTAAAGCACCTTCTGGAAACTATGGTTTTTTAAAATTTTTTTTCCCCCCCCGCCTTGGGGGTTTAAA
>NW_026465085.1:0-14528 GCF_026875155.1 Cherax quadricarinatus
AGTACGAGCCAATACTGTAAATACCGAATTTTACAGAAAATATCTACCTGGATGAGTACTAACAAAACTTACACTAAACATTGACAAAACCTACTTCATTCAGTTTTGGTAACAGAGCTACAGATGTCCCTCTTAACATAATGATAAACGGATCACCTATCACAAAGCTAACAGAGGGAAAATTCTTAGGAATCCACCTTGATAATAGACTCAAATTTCATACACATATACAACAAATTTCTAAGAAAATTTCCAAGACTGTAGGCATACTATCGAAGATACGGTACTATGCTCCACAGTCAGCCCTCCTGGCCCTATATCACTCTCTTATTTACCCCTATCTCACCTATGGAATTTGTGCATGGGGCTCTCAACAACAAGTAACCATCTCAGACCACTAATTACCCAACAAAAGGCTGCAGTTAGAATGATAACAAATTCTCACTACAGGCAGCACACTCCACCAATATTCAATACACTCAACCTACTCACCATACAAAACATCCATACTTATTACTGCACCTATTACATAATAGAACACTCAACTCTGATATTAACCCTCCCCTCAAACATCTCCTTGCCAACCTCAACAGAACACATGACCATAACACAAGGCACAGATCACTCTTTGATATTCCTCGTGTCCATCTCACGCTATGCAAAAACTCAATGCACATAAAAGGCCCTAAAATCTGGAATTCATTACCTGTTAATATAAAAGAAACACTACCTGTTTATAAATTCAAGTCTCTTCTCAAAGATCACTTACTCACCCAAAACCAAATAAATACTGAATAACTGAACCTTATAAATTGTATATCTTAAATGTTTCTCACAATTATATCACATAAATGTTAAACCTAAAACCCAATCTAACTTTATTATTTTTTAAATTCACTACCTAACAGAATACTCCATTCTACTGAATTTACAACAATGCATGCAACCATATGACCTGTCTTTGTAATACTCACTTGTGCTTTATAGTAATCAGTTTACATTAATGTTTTTCACTGATTTCATCATTGCTTAGTTAATCTTAAGTTAATTTTAAGCCAGCCCGTAATGCTATGCATAGTATAAGTGGCTTTGGCATGCTGCTCTTATCTGTATTTTTTTTTGTACCTCTGTAAGTGTGCTCAAATTATAAATAATAAATAAATAAATAAATAAATAAATAAATAAATAAAGTTTGATTGGGTCACAGGTTGACATTTATGAGATACAATAATGAGATACATATATGAGATATAATTTATTAGATAAAATTATTCAGTATTTATTTAGTTGTGTGTGAATAAGTGATTTTTGAGAAGAGACTTGAATTTATAAACAGACAGTGTTTCTTTTATATCCACAGGTAATGAATTCCAGATTTTAGGGCCTTTTATGTGCGTTGAGTTTTTGCATAGTGTGAGATGGACACGAGGAACATCAAAGAGTGATCTGTGCCTTGTGTTATGGTCATGTGCTCTGTTGAGGTTGGTAAGGAGATGTTTGAGGGGAGGGTTTGTATCAGAGTTAAGTGTTCTATGTATGTAGTAGGTGCAGTAATAAGTATGGATGTTTTTTATGTTGAGTAGGTTTAGAGTTTTGAATATTGGTGGAGTGTTCTGTCTGTAGTGGAATTTGTTATCATTTTTACTGCAGCCTTTTGTTGGGTGATTAGTGGTCTGAGATGGTTTATTGTTGTTGAGCCTCGTGCACAAATTCCATAGGTGAGATAGGGGTAAATAAGTGAGTGATATAGGGCCAGGAGGGCTGACTGTGGAACATAGTACCGTATCTTCGATAGTATGCCTACGGTCTTGGAAATTTTCTTGGAAGTTTGTTGTACATGTGTTTGAAATTTGAGTCTATTATCTAGGTGGATTCCTAAGAATTTTCCCTCTGTGAGTTTTGTGATAGGTGATCCATTTATCATTATGTTAAGAGGGACATCTGTAGCTCTGTTACCAAACTGAATGTAGTAGGTTTTGTCAATGTTTAAAGTAAGTTTGTTGGTCCTCATCCAGGTTGATATTTTCTGTAATTCAGTATTTACAGTATTGGCTAGCATGACTGGGCTCGGGTGAGAGTAGACGTATATAGTGTCATTTGCAAATAGTGTGGGTTTGAGTAGTTGTGATGCATTTGGTAGGTCATTTATGTATATGAGAAAAAGAAGAGGGCCAAGGACACTTCTCTGTGGCACACCAACTGTAATTGGCTGCAGAAGAGTTTGCCCCATTTGTGTACACATATTAGCTTCTGTTGCTGAGGTATGACTTTAGGTAGAAATAAATGGTATCAAATACCGACACAGTGGAAATATAATCACATATGCAGTATAATGTGATCCTTCATTGACAACGTTTCACCCACACAGTGGGCTTTTTCAAGTCACACACAGATCTACCTGGGATGGAAGGTACGGGAGTATTTATAGTCATGTTCAGAATGTTGAGGTCAGGTGGAGAATGCTGCATCTGATGATCTACCGGGTGGAGTTATAGAGTCTTGGGTAGCTTGGCAGGGGTATTGGACAAGTTGTGAGTAGACCTTCTGCAGTGTTCTATGTTCTTATGTGGGATAGCGATGAAGAAGTTTCTTGGCGAGTGGTTCAGCTATGTTATAGAAGCCGTTGTTCTGGTTGAAATTGTTGGTTATAGAGATAAGCGATGATTCCAGAAGGTCTACTCACAACTTGTCCAATACCCCTGCCAAGTTACCCAAGACTCTATATGTGGAAACTTATTTGGTCCCTAAAGTTCCACAGGACAGATCCAGCATGGCCGTATGGGACGGCTGAGCTGGATGGCCCTTGTACCTCACCCAAACATGAAATCATTCTCTCTGGTCGGCGATGGATTCTTGGTAGGCATGTATTTAATTTATAGATTTACTCTTCAGGGAAGGAGTAGGTAGTTTTACTGTTACTATATTAATATTAGATTATTGAGGCATCTGCAGATAATAATAATGTAGACCTAAGACCTTAACATAGGTAGTAATAGGCCGATAATGTAGGCAAACACTAGGATAAGTTAGCTAGGGAGAACTGGCAGCCCTAGTTTGAATGAAGAGATGAGGGTCTGGAAGAGGGACCAGCTCGTTCTTCTTAAGACAGACACCATCTGGACAAGACGTGCCGTGATCAGCAGACGGCGCCCCCACATGTCTTCACATCTGAGACCTGGGGAAATCTGGTAGAGGCACCTCTATGTACCATAGATGACCTCCTCCGTCAGGCCCATACAGTAAGATAAGACCTTCACCTTTTCTCGTAGATTTCTGGCCAGTGTCTGGGGAGATTGTGAGTGAGTTCGAACTGTGGGCCCAGTTGCAACAGGCAGTGCATGCCCAGTAAGTACCAGTGTCTCAGAGCAGTCTGGAAGCTAGTGTCTGAGTCTGCATAGTTATACTAGGGGATACATACCCTCTTGGATATAGGAATTTCTGAGGTGCAGGCAGGACACTAATAACGATTGAATATTGCAGGAATTAATGCTCCCGGTTGCACGTGGTTTCTGAGGGGAAGTCCAAAGGGGCAAAGGCTAAGCTTAGGGAAGTGAAGATCAGGATATGTGCTGCAACACCAAGTAAGTTAGTCCTTTATACGTGCATGCAGGCGAGTTTTCTTGCAATACCAATCATTTGTGAAAATCTGTCCTATAAGCCATTTGTGAGGCTGAGGTACCCACCTCAGAGCTCGGTGTCAACAGAGTTTGCCAGGGTAGGCGACTCACTTGGAGGCAGTCCACACAAATTTTCACAAAAGTGGTCCTTCGAAAACCGTGATGTGGAATAGCTAGGTTAAGCTATCATAGCTAGGCCACAGTTAGGAACCAGTTTAACAGAGTTAGGTTAAGCTATCATAGCCAGGCCACAGTTAGGAACCAGTAGAGCCAAGTAAGACACTGGTAGAGCCAAGTAAGACATTGGTAGAACCAAGTAAGACACTGGTAGAGCCAAGTGTAGCGGCAGCGGCAGCGGCAACAGGAACCTTGTCCTCTATTTTTACTTCTACCTGAGGTTCCCAGCAGCCAAGTGATGACCTAATCAAGACCCACATAACACTAACATGTGTGGATACCCAGAATGATATAAATCAACTGCAGAAATCACCCAAAAGTTCACAAAATACCAACTAATAGGACTTGTATACCACCTCCTACCCCGCTGCCACTGAAGTGATACTCCACAACATTCACCCATCACCCATCGCCTACTATTCACCCGAAGCCACAGCCAATGGACAAGGGTCTGAGCAATAAAAGAAGATCCGGTAACCAGCTAAGGACTCCTAACATCAAAGGTGAGAGCAGTAATAACACGAGGAAAACTTGTGGTACTAGCAGCCAGGACACAACCCTCATCACCCACCGGCATCACCACAACACACGACAGACAACAACAAACATGGCCGCCGCCACAGTCCAAGATAACTCCTTCCCAGTATTTGATGTCAAGAAGATCACCGACCCAGAAATAGTTAAACTCCTTACGATTCAGAACCAAACGATCACCAAATTAACTCAAGAAATGCAGGAACTAAAAGTTAGCAATGCAGATTACCTCAACAAGATCACTGCTCTAGAACATAAACTGGACACTCTGGAACAACAAAGCAACAGGCCCGGTGGCCTGGTGGCTAAAGCTCCCGCTTCACACACGGAGGGCCCGGGTTCGATTCCCGGCAGGTGGAAACATTTCGACACGTTTCCTTACACCTATTGTCCTGTTCACCTAGCAGCAAATAGGTACCTGGGTGTTAGTCGACTGGTGTGGGTCGCATCCTGGGGGACAAGATTAAGGACCCCAATGGAAATAAGTTAGACAGTCCTCGATGACACACTGACTTTCTTGGGTTATCCTGGGTGGCTAACCCTCCGGGGTTAAAAATCCGAACGAAATCTTATCTTATCTTATCTTATCTTACCCAGTCCCTAGACACCATCAACACTCTAAAAGACCAAGTCACCCTACTTACTACCAACATTATAGAGGAAAGATCAAGAGTGGACCAACAACTCGCCAATGTAATCACAAACTTCCAAGACCATAATGACCAACAGCAGCTATCTGACACTGTTGTAGTTAACAGCAAACATCTCCCAGCCACAGTCACCCAAGAGACCTGCATGGAGACCACCCTACAGCTAATCAAGGACCACCTTTGCCTGAACATATGTAGTGATGACCTAAAGGATTGCAAACTGATGGGCTACCAAGCGGGTAAAAAAACAGTGCTGTTAAAATTCCAAACTGGCCTACAAAGGAACAACCTACTAAAAACATCTATTTCTATGAAATCTGATGTTTACGTCAATGAGTGCCTTACCAAAACAAGACAAAACCTTTGTGAGGGAAAAGTTCAATAGACAGGAGTAGCGATGGAGTATATAGTAACAATCCTCCACCTTCCCTACAGTTCTCAAAATAGCAAGGGTCACCCCGATCCATAAAGAAGGAGACCAAACAGAGTTGAATAACTATAAGCCAATATCCAATTTACACCCTCTCTCAAAAATCTTCGAAAAATTAATTCATAAACGAATCTACTCCTACCTCATCTCCCAAAACATTCTCAACCCCTGATAATTTGGATTCAGGCCTAATAAAAATACTAATGATGCTATTATACACATGCTAGAACATATATACACTGCAATAGAGAAAAAAGAAGTCCCACTGGGGATCTTCATTGACTTATGTAAAGCTTTTGATACAGTTGACCATGACTTGCTCCACGTAAAATTGTCACACTATGGTATTAGAGGGCACTCCCTCAACTACCTCAAGTCTTACCTCAGCAACAGAAGCCAATATGTGTACGCAAATGGGGCAAGCTCTTCCGCACAACCAATTACAGTTGGTGTCCCACAGGGAAGTGTCCTTGGCCCTCTTCTCTTTCTCCTATACATAAATGACCTACCAAATGCTTCGCAATTACTCAAACCCACACTTTTTGCAGATAACACTACATACGTCTTCTCTCACCCGAGTCCAGTCACTCTAGCCAATACTGTAAACACCGAATTACAGAAAATATCTACCTGGATGAGGACTAACAAACTTACACTAAACATTGACAAAACCTACTTCATTCAGTTTGGTAACAGAGCTACAGATGTACCTCTTAACATAACAATAAATGGATCACCTATCACAAAGCTAACAGAGGGACAATTCCTAGGAATCCACCTCAATAATAGACTCAAATTTGTGCATGGGGCTCAACAACAATTAACCATCTCAGACCACTAATTCCCAAAAAAAGGGTTTGCATTAGAAGATAAATTTCTCATACAGGAAACACACCCCAAACCAATTTTCAAAACACCAACCAAACTCACCATCAAAACATCCAAAATTTATTATTGCACCTATTATATACATAGAACAAAAAAACTCTGATATTAACCCCCCCCCTAAAACATCTCCGCCAACCTCAAAGAAACATGCCCATAACAAAAGGGCACAGATCATTTTTGATGTTCCTCGTGTCCATCTAAAGCAAATCCCAAAAACTCAATCACAAAAAAGGGCCCCTAAAATCGGGAAATTTCCCTTTACCTGAAAAATATAAAAGAAAAACACCTTTTTTAAAAAATTTCAAGTCCCCTTCTAAAAGGGAACACTTACTCACTAAAAACCAAAAAAAATACTAAAATAACTGAAACCTTATAAATTTATATCCTATATTTATTTACAATTATATCAAAAACAAATTTTAAAAACCTAGGACCCAATCTAATTTTAAAATTTTTTTTTTTAAATACACAAACCTAACAAATACCCCCTTCCCGACTGAATGTACAGCAATGAAAAAGAAACCCCATATGACCTTCTTTGAAACCCCATTTGTGTTTTTTATATTTTATCTTTTACAATAATTTTTTTATCACTGTTTTCATCATTCTTATTAATTTTAATTTAAATTTTTTAAAGCCACCCGAATGCTATGCATATAATTTGGCTTTGGCATCCCTGCTCTTACCTGTTTTTTTTTGTCCCCTCTTTTTTGTTTTGTTTAAATTTAAACTAAAAAAATAAATAAAAAAATAAATATTTCATTGCCGCTACTTTTAAAGGGGAAAAAAAAAGGGGGTAAGTCCAGCCCCCCCGCTATTCCCCCCTTTTTTTTCCCCCCCCCCCCGAAGTGATAGTTTGTTTGCTAACTGCTTGTTAAGGTGGGTATCCAGCTCCCCGCAACCCCCTTCCCCCTCCTTCCTCCCCCCCCCAAAAGGGTGACGGGGGGGGGCCCCGGGTCCAAACAGTAATCACTAGACTCACAGCTCCTAGCATTTACTGTAATTTAAAAAGCCCTCCCTTTGTATTCAAGGGATTTTTTTTGGGTTAAAAAGTTTCATTTTTTTTTTTGACCAATAAAAACTTACCCTTTCATCTTGCTGTGGGTTTGACTTTTGTAATAAAAAACCCAATCTTTTGGGGAATTGTACTTATCATGGAGAGGGATTTTTTAAAGCAGTGGGTAACCTTTTCAAATCTTTCCAGCTTGGATGACAGAGAGGGGCACCCCGCCAAACAAAAGATAAAAATTGATGGGGATTTTTACTAATGTCCTGAGACTTCCCCTTTTTGGATTTAATTACCTGTGGGACCTGTAAAGAAATTGGGAAACCGTAACCCCTCTTTATTGCAAACGGTAAAGAACCCCGCTTTCCTTTCATTGGATAGAATTTCTCCAAAACTATTCCCGGGGAAGAACGAGCTGGTGGGGTTTTCATCCAAAACCTGCAACCCCCCCCCCCCCCCCCCCCATCATCGGGAACGGCTACGATTTTCAACAACAGCAGTGTCACCAACACCAGACAAACCCCAATTTTTATATTAGCGTTTAAATTTATTATAAATTTTTATTTTTTATTTTTCATTTTTTTTAATGTAGGATCAATATTTCATATTTAAGTGTTTTATATTTTATATTTTTTAAATAATAAAGTGTTTATGTTTGTCAGTTTTTATTCTTTTTCTATACATTAATTTTCCTGAGGAGGAGCCAGCTTTGGTAATACTGTCTGAAGTTGTTACAGGGCTGAGTAAGCCTTCACAAGTGGCGACCTTACCAGGATCAACTCGACTGAATCAAAATTCAACTCCCTCTTGAATCTACCATTGGAACTTCAACGCCGCATACCACAGACGGTTACCACCAGCCATGAGTAATCATTCTCTATGGTAGGACTACAGTACAGGTATTTAAATGATTTGGTGATTGTTATAGTCTCAGTTTATTGTAAGTCAAGTCAGGCAGGATATAATATTTAATGCTGCCACCTTTTTGTTCGAGCTTGAAACACTTTGGAGGATTAGACTCTAGTGACCCGAGATTTTCCAGTGAAAATTTGTTTCATTGAGCTCTTTATTATATCAAGGGAACTGTCATAGAACACTCTTGATTTGTTGGTGAGAATATTGGATGGTCAAGGGACCCCATTCTACTTACTGTTTGCTCAGAGCCGGCATAGAACCCTTCATTTTCATTAATACATGTTGTTTAATTAAAGTAGGGATCGAGCCCTCTGATTTATTTACAGTTTGAGCGAAGCAGGAATTGAACCCTCCGTTTTCGTTAATACCCGTTTCATTTTCCCCTGGTAGTTTAAGTTATTCTTGCAAATATGGAGGAATACCAGTTTTAGATGAACGCTGGAAGTAAGTTAGGAATAACAGGGAAAAATTTAGAATCTTTTATTAGTGCTAAGATCCAGGAAAGACTTGAAAGAGAGAGAATTGAGAGAGAAGAAAGACAGTTAGAAAGGGAAAGAGAAAAGAAAAAGGAGGAGAGAGAGGAATTGAGAGAGAAATCCAAAAAAAGACAGTTAGAAAGAGAGAGAGAAGACAAAAAGGAGCGTGATAGACTTGATCGGGGGAGAGAGAGCTAGATACGTGGGAAAAGCTAAAAACCCATGAGGAACAAGAAAGATAATGGGAACAGGTTAAATTTAAAGGAAAAATTTGGGGAAAAAAACAAAGAGAGAGAATTGAGGAAAAAGCTAGAGAAAAATGAGTTAATAGAGAAAAAAAGGGATCGCGGCTCAAAAAAATTTCATTTTAAATTTAGAGAAAAAAAATGTTAACTTTTACACAACAACAATTAGAGGAGGGTGTTATGAAAAACGTGCGTCAGTACACATGTTCCAACACAAATTTTCCCCCCTTTACAAAGGGGGAAAGACTAACTTTAATTATCAGGTTTAAAAATACCGTACCCTTGTGAAGGGCCCTGCTGACCCCGGGCCCGGGTTAATAATGTTATTTTTGGTACCCCTTTAAATATCTATGCAACTTTGTGGCGGGATAATATGAAATTTTAAAACCACTAAGAAGGCAATTTTTAAAGCATATAAAAAAAACCACTAATTCTTACGGGAAAAAGATTTCGGGTATCCCACCTTACACCCGGCCAGAACTTCAGCAGTTTAAGGGAACACTTTTCATTTGTTCGACTTTTGGATGGGAAGTTCGGGGAATTTGTCGAGTTATGAATCTCTTAGAGTTTTTGGTTTTGCTGCCCCATTTTTCCGACAGCTTTCCCCATCAGAAACGAACATTCTTCAGAGAACAAAACCTGTTTAAAAAAATGAGGAAGTTGTGAGGCTGTGCCCCTGTATGCTGGGCCCAAAATTCCTAAAAAGACCTAAGGGCAAGGGTTCATCAGACCTTAAAAAAAAATCAAACCCTTAGTGGAAAGTAAATGATTTCTTTTTTTCCCGTTTGTATTTGTGGGGGGTTTGTTAAGGGAAAAAAACGTCCGTTGCCTTCTAAGAAGGCCCAAAAAGTTGGAAGATGTTTTAAGATGTAATGACCAAGCACCCTCTGTTCAGAACTTAATGAATTAAGTATCTACCATTTTACAGACACGGATGCCCCATGTATAGTTTTTCGATAAGCTGTTCCTAACCCTTAAAGAAAATCTTTTCCTCTGCTATATTTTTCAGATATTGGGCCGTAGGACACTTTTCCTACCATCCGTTGTTACATTAGGTCTAAATTTCACAGGTTGGTCGAAGCCGTACTAGCTCCCTCATTTTCTCTCCGTCAAATAGGTAATGTAAAAGGGCCATTTTTCCCTTCTGAGGTTGCCTTTATCACCAAAGATGGACTAGGTGTTTCGATCCTCTTCTGTAGAGTCCGCGAAGCCCTTTTAAAGTTCAGAAAACAATGTCCGTGAGTTTCATGGGGGATTAAAAACCCAGTGATGCTACTCTCAAAAGGGGGGTAGAGGTCAGGGGTTCATTTTAGTTGAAATTGAAGAATCACCTCCAAAACTATAAATGTCTGACTAGGGTCAGACCAAAGCCCCGGCTTCTCCTATGTCCCCTCCTTTTATTTTTTCCCCCGACTTTAAGCCTTTAACTTCGAAGGATCCCTTTTTCAAATTTTAAAAGTAAATTTCTTTTCTCTTTAGAATTGCCATAATGCGCTAAACAAAATCAAGTTATCCAAAGGAAAACTTTTTATATAAATTTTAATATAAAAAGGTATTTGTCAAGTCATATTCAAATTAAATTGATAAGACAATTTTCCTCTTAGTTGTTCCAAGTCAATGCAGAGAGCTGTTTTAAAATGGTCTGACCTGCGAGTGGCCGGTCATTTCTCCATCGTAAAACCTTGAAAAAAAAATTAGGAAACCTATTTTTGGCCAAAAAATGTCCTCAGATTCACTACCTATTTTAGATGTGTAAAGTTTGCCAACGTACCCCCTGAGGTACCCGGCGAGTACCATGGCAAAATGCCAGTCTTTTATGTACCTTTTTTAAAGGTGCTATTGACATGTTGGGGCCTTTATCTCCCTTTTTGGGGGACACAGATATATATTAACATTTGTTGATTTGCTTCGAGCTTCCCCGAACCCGTTCCCTTAAAAACCATAAACTATCAGAGGTGGCTGAAACCCTTTTGTCCATCTTTTCAGAGTGGGCATCCCTAAGAAATTTTGTTGATCTGGGACACAATTCACTTGACTTTAAGCAACATCTATACCAACTTCTGGGGGGTGAAGCCCTTTCACCACACCCCACATCCCCTGTAATGGGGGGATTGAGTGCCCCCCCCTTTAATTTAAAGTCAATTTTAAGGAAACTTTGCTCCCTTTTAAACCAAGGAGTGGCCGTTTCCTCCCCGTGCTTTTGTTTGCCATGAGGGAAGTTCCCATGATCTTTGGGGGTTTTTTTACCTTTTGAATTCTCTATGGTAACAGGCCAGAGGTCCACTGTCCACCTTCATGACTTATGGGCTAATGAGGAGGTTTTAAAAGTGGGTTTTAGTTTCTTACCGTTTCTCCTTTACCTTTGACCAGAAAAATCCTTCCCGCAGAAACGAGTACTCCACCATAGAAAAAAGGAAAGTTTGGCCCTTGTGTGCGTATCTCCAAACTTAAATTTTTAAATTTTCTGGGGAAAAAATTCATTTTAGAAACGGGGCCCAAACCTTTTATTTAAATAAACTTTTAAGGGAACCAAAAAATCCCTCTTGGGTGGACATTGGGAGTCAAGGGTTTTAAATTCCATATTGTGAAATCAAGGTTCATAAATTATTTTCCGACTGGTTAAGTTGTACGTCAGTAGAAGATTTGTGCCTTTGCGACTTTCCCCATGTTAGAACTTTTTTTCCCCGCCTTTCTTTTTAACTCCTTGACTATAAAGTCTTGGTTTTGGGGCATTGAGGGAAAAAGTTCAATAGATAGGGTAGTGTGGAGTATATAGAACAATGTTTATTGCTGGTACTTGTTAAGGTAGGGTGAGTCCAGCTCCCGCTATTCCTGCCTTTTTTCCCCCACCCCAAAAGTGATAGTTTGATTCCCGGCTGCTTGGTAAGGTAAGGTCAGTCTAGCTCCCTCTATCCCTTCCCCTCCTTCCTCCCCCCCCCCTGAAAGGTGACGTGTGGGGCTCCGGTCCAAACAGTAAACACTAGACTCACAGCTCCCAGCACTACTGTAAGTACATGCCTGCATTGTATTCTAGTGGATTTATTGGTTGAAAGCTTCACTTTTGATGAATAATAAACTTAGTCCTTTCAGTTTTGCTCTAGGTTGACTGTTGTAATAATCACCACATCTTTTAGGTATTGTACTTATCATGGAGAGTGATTTCTTAAGCAGTGGGTAACCTGTCTATCTTTCCAGCTTGGATGACAGAGAGGGTCACCTGCCAATCAACTAGTAGAATTGATGGAGATGGACTAACATCCTGAGACTTCCCCTTTTTGGATTTAATTACCTGTTCACCTGTATGAAATTGCAGGACGTAACCCCTCATCATTGCAGCGGTAAAGAACCTGCTTTCCTGTCATCGGGATAGAATACTCACGGCTATTCTGTGAAGAACGAGCCAGTGGGTTGTCATCAACACCTGCGACCCCCCCCCACATCATCGGCAATGGATACGATTTCAACAACACGCAGTGTCACCAAGACCAGACACCCAAGTTTTATATTAGCGTTGAATTCAGTTATCATTAATATTTTTCATTTTTCATTTTTTTTAATGTAGGATCAATATTTCATATTTAAGTGTTTTATATTTTATATTTTTTAAATAATAAAGTGTTTATGTTTGTCAGTTTTTATTCTTTTTCTATACATTAATTTTCCTGAGGAGGAGCCAGCTTTGGTAATACTGTCTGAAGTTGTTACAGGGCTGAGTAAGCCTTCACAACCTTCTTTATCGGCTAAGAAAATTACGCTATGCCCAAAAAATCCACCAGTGCTTTGTGAGGGATGGAAATATCCCAGTTAGGAAGAGATACTTCATCTCTACAGAACATGACCTTAAAACATTCCTAAGTGAGGCTGGACTAACAGAATCAGAGTAAAGTGCAGATAATACCCACAGTCCACCGTTAGTGCTACACTGTCATAAATTTGTGCCCCCTAAAATTCTAATACCCCAACTACTTTTGATTGTTATTGTTGTATTCAACGACCATTCTACCTCATAGTCTTAATTGTGTTTAATATCTACAGAATCTATCTTGTTTTTTACAACTTACCGCACTGTTGTATCTTATTTTATTATAAACTAACCATAACTTGTCCTCAATAATTCTACCTCACTTTAAGAAATACTCAATTGCCCAATTTTATTCTAAAATCCTTATTATTGCCCAATTTTGCTTTCAACTATATTGACCAAACTTATTGTAAACTTCTTTTATTGACCATTTTTAATCTATACTTTTTTAAACTAGTTTTTTCAACTACAACTTTTATATTATCCTGTCTACCATCTTACTAGCATATTATAACCAAGTCATTGCATTTTTTTTTATCATTATTTTTTTTATTCTTTTGCTACCTTAACTTGTGTATTTTATCATGTCAATTTAAATCTAGTTATACTCTTGTTCTTGTAAACAACTTATATAAGACCTTAGTGCAATTACAACTGAGAGTCTTGTGCCTTTTTTATATTATTTGATTAAACTCAGTTGTGCTATAGCTCATTCTAGCTCAATACATAGTCAATACCAAATTCACTATATTAGACCCTAGTGCAATTACTAGTGAGAGTCTGGTGCTATTTTGAATTTGTATTTTTATACTATTAGTTTAAACCTAGTTGTACTTTTGTTCATTCTAGCACAACACATATACAACACCAACTTCATTATGTGTTGCAGTGACTATGCTCTACATGACCAAAATGCTTTAGCTATATACTTGTCCAAACTTCCCACCACTACAGATATCAGTACTAGAACTCAACACACAACTCAGGATATAAATAACCATAATTCAAACCTAGAAGATGATTGATCACGTTGACCCTGATCTAAACCTCCATAATCTGACACACAATCAAAACCTATTGGAAAGTAACTGCCTTTATTACACAGCATCACAAGCCAGCACTATCCTAAACAATGCTAAAAGTCTATCAGTACTTAACTACAACATCAGCTCCTTAAGCAAACACTATGATGACCTCCTGGCACTCCTTGAATCACTAAAGACACCCTTCTCCTGCATTATTCTTACTGAGACCTGGCTTAAGCAGGACACAATAGACATCTACCCTCTACCAGGAGTTAGTTTAATATATTTATTATGTTCCCCATACCCATCCTGTGGGTGGTAGTCAAAAGATTACAGAGGTACATAATTGGTCCAGGGACTGGACTCCAAAGTTTTGATAGCTGAGCAAGTTACAGAGGTAATGAACTCACAATTTACAAAGGTAATGAACTCACAATTTACAAAGGTAATGAACTCCAGGTAGGTCTGGTCACAATCATGACAAGTTACAAAGGTATTTACAGAATATATAGGTACGTAATGGGTCCAGGGACTGGGCCCCCAAAGTTTTGATAGCTGAACTAGGTACAAAGGTAATGAGCTCACAAGTTACAAAGGAAATGAATTCTTTAAGAATGGTTACTTACGTTTATACATGGCTACAATCATGAACAAATTATAGTGTAATGAGCAATTCACACTTCCACACCCAGTCACAACTGTAATGAGTTATTGGTGCAAATATTGATTGTTGAGTCACATACACATACAACACAAACACACA
>NW_026465086.1:0-14193 GCF_026875155.1 Cherax quadricarinatus
CATGGGATAGTTTGTGTTAATAAAATTTTTGTGGCTTTCAAAAAAAAATTCTTTTGATTCGATCTCAGTTGGTTAGCGGCTTGCTAAAAACTGAGTCATATTGGGATTTGGTAGCTCACTATTTCCTTGCTGTATCTGGTGGGGGCCCCATCTTGTTTAAGTAGGGGCCCAAAAGGGCGTTGTTCTCGTTTTTTGTTTTTGGCATGGGAGAAGAAATACTTTGGGTTTCTTTCGTTTTCTTTTTATGGCTTTTAGTTCTTCTCGCGATTCCGACTCCAAAAGGATTCTTTAGTTTAAAGTTCGATGCTTGCTATTTCTCTGACCGTGTCTCCCCACCTTTATTATTGCCTCTTTTAGCGCTCTGTTTTCTTTTCCGTCGCCTGTAAAGGGAGCGCCTGTTTTTTTTGTTTTACATCTATCCCCCTTTTTTTTTAGAGGAATAAGCCTTTTGGGAACATCGAGTGCACCGAGTTAATCTGTTTAGGTAAGTTGGGGGCGTGTTGCTTAGTTATTTCCCCGCTTAATCGGTTTGGACTTGGTTTACTTGGTCCATTTTGTTTTGTTATTGAAGTTGAATTTTGGTGATGCTCCCCCGTGACTAATCTCTTTTTGTCGGTTGGGGGTCGCGTAAAGATGAACCTCATTATGGGTTTGATTAGTATATTTTTTTTGATATGGTGTATTTCTTATAGATCATTTGTTAGGAAGATGAGGCTAGTGTTTCTCCAGTTAGTGGCTTTTATTTCTGGTTTAAATTGAAAATTTTGGCAGAGATTTAAAAACTCGCGTGGTGTGGTTTTTCATCAGAGTGCCCCCTGGGTTTTTACTGCAAAAATATTTTTTGCTATATTCCTCCATTTTAGGTGCCTTAAGTTGAAATCCCCCAGGAGCAAGATGTTGGGTGCAGGAGCTGGAGGTTTTCCAGACAGTGGTCAATTTTTAACAGCTGTTCCTGGAATTGCTGGGATGTTGCATCCGGAGGCTTGTAGACTATCACAATGACTAGGTTTTGGTTCTCGACCTTTACTGCTAAAACTTTCACTACATCATTTGAGGCATTTAGCAGTTCTGTGCAAACAAGTGACTCTGCAATGTACAGGCCAACCCCCCCCTTTTGCCTGTTCACTCTGTCACATCTGTATAGGTTGTAACCTGGGATCCATATTTCGTTGTCCAAGTGATCCTTTATGTGGGTCTCAGTGAAAGCCGCGAACATTGCCTTTGCCTCTGCAAGCAGTCCACGGATGAAAGGTATTTTGTTGTTTGTTGCTGGCTTTAGACCCTGTATATTTGCAAAGAAGAATGTTATCGGACTGGTGGTATTGTTGGTACTGGGGGGGGATTTTTTTTCCGGCATTAGTATCTGTATCTGTTGGTTTGGAGTGGAGGCCATCGACTGTGGTTCCACTCCAGGAATGACTGGATTTGGTGTACGATTTCTGCCATTTCCTGCCAGTTTTTTTTCCTTCCTGGCACTAAAAAACCTCTCCCTCTTGAGTGGCTGTGGCTACCCAGGTTTTCCCATGGCCTGGATGTTTTGTATCTTTTTGTCCCCTTTAGATGGAATGCCTGGCAATTTAAGTTATAGCACAGTCTTTCCTGTACTGAAGAGGTACACAGTTCAGGGTGAAAAAGCTTACAGGAAGGGAGTTTGCATTTTCCTGTTGTCATATGGGCATGGCATTTCCTAGGGTGGTCATAGTTGCACGTACATCTCACAGTATTTGTGTTTGAAGGTTTGAGGTGACACAAGGCATGATCTAAGTATGTTTGGTTTTTCTTTTTGTCCTCAAATGTGTTATACAAAGATAATACTGTGGTGTATGTGATGTGTAGGTTTATTGGTATTCAACATGCTTGTTGTATGTTCCCTTTTCGATACTTTGTTTTAATTGTCATTTCAATGTACTTTGTATAGTATTATACAATGGTATTGTTTTTTGCCATATGAAGTGGTTTTTTTTTTTTAGTTTATGTTATGTTCTAGGTTTTTGTATGTTAAGATGTACTTATAGACTGTCAGCACCCTGATATTGGTTTTTCATGGCTATGTTCTTGACGTAAGTTTTGGCTGTATGGTATACAGATATATCTAGCCAGTTTATAGACGCATTCCTTTTGTGTCTGAGATTTTTGTATACGGGTTTATTGTAACTGTAATGAGTCGGTTTTGAGATCTAAGCTGTTTTCTTTGTATGTTTATTTGTATTTTGGTATATGTAAAGCTGTAATGTTAGGGATAAGTATGTAGATGTTCTAGTAGGATTATGATGTTAGGTTTTGGTTTATTGATTAATGAGAAGGATGGAAGTAATTGTTACATTTTCTTGTATATATTATTTTCAATTGTAATGAGTCTTTGTCATATGTCATGTTATGTAAAATTTATATGTAAGTTAGGTTTTGAGTCATTGAATGTTTATATATGTTAGTTCATGATCCTGTTACTGTGTTTATTTGTAGTTTATGTTCTTGCCGTAAGTTATTGTTGTATGTTATACAGCTATATCTTGCAAGTATATAGGTGCAATCCATTTGTGTTAGTTTATTTTGTGTTGGGTTTATGTCAATGGCCGAACCTTCAGGATTGAGATCCATACTGTTTCCTTTTATTTTTATTTTTATGTATACTGTATTGGTTATAAATAAAATATAAAAAAAAATTGTGAATATATGAACTAAGGTTGTTATATAAAGCTAAAATAAAGGAGAAAATATATAAGGGACTAAATTAAGTAATGGTAAACAAAGTTAAAATGACAGATAGTCACTATGATATAATATTGATTTGGGAGTAAGATCTGATTTGTTATATATAATAAGTTGAGCAATATATTGTACTATAAAAAGTAAAAAAATAATTTTATATTCTGTCATAAGCGATATTTTCTAGTGTATTTGTGTAGCCTCTTTGTGTCTGTTAATATTGTGTTTGTTATTTGCTATTGTACGTCCTGAGGGATTGTGATTCATAATGTATTTATACTAAATGTATATCAACCCTTTTTTAAGGGGTTTTATGTTAAGCTATGTATTGTGTTTTAAATAAAATATAAAAAAAAATTATTGGATCAGAACTCTGTGGTATCAAGGCACCGCCATTAAATGGTATATATGGTATATATGGTATATATGGTATATAGCTCAATAAGAATATTATTCATCTCTGGAAAGATCTTTGATTCAGATGCCTTAAATAGGATTCTTAGTATTAAAAGACTGTTGTTTATGGTGTTGAGGTACTCGCCGCTCAGTTGGTAGCGTCCCCAGCTCACACAATGATGGACCAGGGTTCGACTCCCCGGCAGAAATGGGCGTGTTTCCATACACTTGCTGCCCTTGTTCACCTAACAATAAGTAGGTACCTGGTGTGGGTAGCATCCTGGGGGAGAGTATACCTGAAGAGTGGTTTGGGAGTCAACGCCTAACCGGCCCGGTCCATGACCAGGCCTCGCAGTGGATCAGAGCCTGATCAACCAGGCTGTTACTGCGGGACACACGCTGACCGACGTAAGAACCACAACCCGGTTGGTCGGGAAATGACTTTAGGTGCCTATTCAGATCCCTCTTGAAGACAGCCAGGGGTTTATTGGTAATCCCCCTTATGCATGCTGGGATGCAATTGAACAGTCTTGGGCCCCTGACACAGTAAGTGTCAGGGGCCCAATGACACTGTGTCAGGGGCGAGTACTCATGGCGCCTATGGCAGGATGTTGCAACGCCTGCTGAATTTTTTCCTTTCGTAGGGAGTGATTTCTGTGTGCAGATTTGAGGGGACCTTCACCTTACAGGTATTATAACTTATACACATTGAGAAATTCTCTTTTTATTAACTGAACGGATGGTCAATATGAGATTTATATTTTCTTGTTAAATTCCAAGAGATGGAAAATTTCATTAAAACTGTGAGTGGTGTGCAGGAAGGAACTGTTGCTAAGGTCCAATGTCAATCACAATTCTGGGTATGTATTTCGAATCTTTTAAGGCTTATTTAGGCAATCAACTTATGCCAAAATCTGTTTGAGTTACTCTTTAAACTGTACGTTTTCTCTATGACAAAAAGAAAATAGAAAACTTAAGTTTGAGGATGGACTAAGGATATTTAGTAACTTTTCATCTAATTGGTGTAACTGAGCAAGTTTATTCAGGTATAAACAAATACAGTTACATAGATTATCATATATAGCAGCATGTGTGTAGAGAACCTAGGATAACCCAAAAAGTCAGACAGAGTGGCTTATTTCCATTCACCACAACACTTTGCTTTCACAGGCCTCCACCAGGAGGCCTGGTCACAGACCGGGCCACGGGGGCGTTGACCCCCGGAACTCTCTCCAGATAAACTCCAGGTAACAGAACTGTGATGCTCTGCATTATACCAACTGTCTCATGCTTCCTGACCTGACACTGCACACTCACCTATATTCTTGACCTGATACTTCACACTCACACTCAGGTACGGCAATTTTTTACACTAAGTATTTAGGTAAAATAACATACAAAGAAAAATTTACAATGATTTTGTATAGAATTAATTGATCAGATATATGAGCAACCATTACTACTCACAGAATTCCAACGTTTACAAGTCAGGTAATATTATGTAAAGTAAAAGGTCACAAGTGCAACTAATGTGACATTTTATTGTGGCAACGTTTCGCTCTCCAGGAGCTTTGTCAAGCTGTTACAAACAGTACATAGCAAAAAAGCAAACTAGTTCAGGTAAGATCCCAATGGGATGAGTGGGGAAGATGGGACAGATGAAGAATAGCGCTGGAGAGGAGTGTTCTTAGTCAGAGAAATAGAGCCAGGGCTTAACCCAGCAGATAAGGCGATGGTGGGGCAGACTTGACAACAGGAATAGCAGGGACTGTTGCATCGAACTTGTGGCAGTTGCAGTCTTGAATCTTAAGTAGCTGGCAGCAGGCTAGGTCACATCAGAGGGTAGAACACATATGGGAGTTATAGGAGTAACCGAGGAGACAGGTTAGCAATGGAGCCATTTTCGAACTTTTTGAAGCTGCTTCTAGATAGGTGATATAATTTAGCTTTGTTACTGAAGGTGAAACGTAGAGGCTTGATGAACTCAAGAACTTGGGTGAGGGTGAAGTGAAGCGGTGATTCACATGTATACTTGACTGTTCCAGCACCGAGGCTTTTGTAAAGTTCAGTACAGGTCATGGTGTCAGTATTTGAAGAAGTGTAAAAGGTAAGGTTTTCCCATGAGGGTTTACTGGAGTCGTCGTTATCTTCCTCTTCTGGAGTGGACTCATTGGAAGAATCTACAATGGTGGTAGCAGGTGACTGAGGGTCGACAGGAGCAGTGGAGGGGTGTAACGGTTGTGTAACAGCAGGCTGGGAGAGGTGGGAGACGGTGGTTGAGGCAGCATGATCAACGTTGTCAGCGGTGGAAGTGATTATAGAAGTTACTGGAGCAGTTGCTTGGGCAGGAGACAGGCCTGCAGGTGCAGTAAAGTTCAGGGCGTTGGGAAGGATCTTGAGGATGTCTGCTGAAGGTGTGGAGTCCGGAAAATTGAAGGCAGGCATGTTGTTCAGACGGAATAGTTCGTTAATAGTGGTGTTGAAAGTGCCGGGGTTTGCTGCGTTTGCAAGGTGTGCATACACCATGCAGTACAGTACCTTGGAGGAATCTCCATCTGGGAGTGGAGAGAGGGAGTTGCTCGGCGATGGTGCCTGTAGATTAGCGTGTAGAGTCTTGGTGGTGTCGGTTTGTGGTTTGGTTATTGTAGCGTATGTCGGTGAATTGGAGGTGTTCTTCGGAACTTTCGTTTTCTTCAATATTTCTTTCCTGAGTGGGTACTTAGCTGCAAGGGTATGATGATTACCCTTGCAGTTAAGACATGATGGTGCTGTAGTAATGGTGCAGGATCTGAAATCGTGTCCATCATTCCCACATTTTGAACAAAACTTCTTATCTTTGATGGGGCAGTCCTTTGTGGTGTGTTTATAGGAGTAGCAGGTCCTGCAGTGGGAGATGTATGTGCAACGTTCTTGTTCTATATGACTTGGGTGAATGTGGTAATATGAGATGGTCAGACCATCAGAGAGAGCTTGGGCAGCCATGGAGATGTCTGAGAATGTAATCTTTAGCATAGATGAGGCGTTAGGGATCTGTCTACCCAGGCCCAGGTGTTTTGTTCCTCAATAGATGTCTTCAGTGCTTCAGTAGAGAGAGAGGTGACGATATTGCCCAGTCTTTTCACAAAGACCGAACGTTTCGACTTCAAGAATGGAGACGGGGATAGAGTGAATTGTTGTGTTTGTAGGGTCCTGACTGAAGAGTCGTCCATTAGTTTTGATGCTTCCGTGTCGTCTGTGCAGACGACAATGAAGGAGTCCTTCAGAGAGTGGATTGCGGTAAATTTGGCCTGCAGGCAAGTCCTAACGACGGTAGCTAAAGCTAACTTCGAGGAGTCATTTATTGCACCATTCACAGGCTTGATTTTAACACGATGCGACAGCATTGTGAAAAGGATGTGACGTTTGTAGAATATAAATTCTCCACCCCGGCGGGGTCGAAGGGAGGCTTCTTGAGTGTAGAGCAACTGTGTGATCGGACAGAGCACGACGGACCAGGAGTGACGAAACAGTGCAGTATGTATAATGTTCGCCAAGACCAGGGTCCTGGCACTGGTCTTAATCTTGAGATGACCCGTCTCTGGCTCCTGAAGGCGAATTGATTCTTCACTGTTGCAGCATATGCTGCTCAAGCACTGTTCCGGACAGTTCAGCTAGTGTGCCTCATAAGCGACTGAGGTTACTCCATCTCAGCTGTTTCCTGAGCTGGGGACTGGGCTCTGTCCGCTCTGATAATCTGCAGATTCATGGCATCCACTGTTTCCTGCTCCGTCAGTAAGCACACCCTCAGGAGTGTGCTGACCATCTGCTGGAACATGTTCTGTTGTTCCGTGGAGGTGATTGTGCTGCAGATAATATCCGTGAATGCCTTGATGAGTGTTAAGAGATCCTCTCTGTTGAGGGCCTGCCTTGTCGGTGGGTTCGAAGCAGTGGATATTATCTGGGCTGTTGTAATCTGTGGGAACTGCTGAGGGTTGTATTTCTTCACTGTGCACACCGTGGCCTGTTGCTGTATGCCAAGTTGTGTACCCGGCATCTGCTGGTGAGGTGCAGGCACAGCCTGCATAGTGGCTGTGCCTGGCAAGGAGGCCGGTGGGGGCTCGTGTAGTGCCGTCTGCTGATTGCGTTGCCCAGATGTTTCCTGTTGGCGCCGCTTGTTCCTCATGTTTTTGTTTCTTCGGTACATTAGGCATTAGCGGTATCGACTCAGACACACTCAGTTCACGGAGTTCACTACCTTATCACAAGATAGACACATGGCTTCTGCCGAAAGGAAGAGGTCACGATGTTCCAGGGATACGACGGATGACTCGGATTTAGAAATGGACGACTCGGATTTAGAAATGTGGGGCGCAATCCTAGCGAAGAAGTTGCGAGACCACTCCGTGTCATCGGAGGAAAAGTCTCCAGTTCTGACAAGCCTAACCATGCAGCCAGAGAATACGGAAGGATGGATCAATGTGAGCAATAAGACACGCCGTCCCTCTAAGGAGCAGGTAAACCAGCTCAAATCACCTTCCAGATTCAAGGTAAAGGCTTATGGGGAACACAAAACCCACTATGGCGTGGTTACACACCTGGAAACATGGCACAAACTGAGGTTCAAGATATGGTTCAACCTGACTCCTATCAACAGGGAAATGCATATCACCTTGAAGAAAGTCATGGAGACAGACCGCTCCTTCACCCTGGAGGTTTGGTTTGGGCGAAGGTCCCCAAGGGTGTGTGTGTGATACCCCTGATGATGCCTCGGGGCAGTGGGCAGCTCCCCCCCGGTCGTGCCCTCGCGCCCAAAGGGCAAAATCGGCAGGCAATGCACAACCCGGCAGGTCCTCTTTCAGCATGTAGGACGCCCCACCCCAGTGGACCTCGGTTTTTTGGGGGGGGTTCGATGTCAGGACCTTCACGACAGAACCGTTCGTTTTTTTCAAGTGCCAGCGTTCGGACCCCTGGATGCACTCTGTCCGAAAGAGTAATTGCGGGTCTGCCCAGCCCCCCCTCCCGAGGAATGCATCACCAACTGAAAAAGCATCGCCACCCACTCCACGATGCCCGAATTGCAGGCGAAACACCATGCCGGGAACCCCCTCGACCCCTGAAGGTCACTAGAATTCGGGGCTGGAAGACACCAAACGACGAGGAAAGAAATACGGCAGAGTCACCCTCAGCAGAGAGGGGTGTGGAATCCTGCCATACTACGAACTCTCATCAGGCAACCCAACCAATGCCCGGGAAATTTCGACCCTTGAAACTCAACCAGGCGTCGTAAAAGGACACCCTTCCCTATCGAAACAGTACATGTTTTGTTGAAGGTTCGCCGGTATTCTCCCCCCCGGGCCCTTTTCCAAGTGGTGGCCCGGCACTGGCTCCCTGTCTGGGGATTTTTGAGCCTAAGTCTTCCGGAAGGGGGGCAAAAGTACCCCCTCATCTTGTGAGCTACAAGCTCGGGCTCAGGCACCAACCCCACCTAAAGGGGTTGGCATGGTGTCGATCGTACTCCCCACTCCGGGACCAACTGTCCCCCGGCCTAGCCACATTCCCCCCCCTCACGGGGTCGTAGGGGAAACTAGGGCTCTTGGTTTCCCCCCCGCCCCAGGGGGGGTTAATGGGGAAAGACCGTCTTTTGAGTGAAAGCTCTGGTCAGGCAAAATTCCCTGCCCAGAAGGGCTGGGCATGGTTTCGCTCTCCGGAACTTGTCAAGCCGTTACAAACGTACTGGACAAAAAGGTATATATAGGCTCAGAGTGAGGTGCAGTCTATTGTTGTGTAGTAGTGACTAAAGTTAGTATAGTGAATCTAAGTAGTAGTAGTGTAGTAATATTAGATATACTACTACTCTCTACACTAGTAGCACCCACTCTGAGCTAATATACCTCTGTGTCCAAATTACTTTTTTGTAAGGGGCTTGACAAAGCTCCTGGAGAGCGAAACTTTTTGCCAAAATAAAATGTAAATTAGTTAAAACTTGTAACTTTTACTTTACTATCGTCGGTAATTCTCCCCAACTTATATACAAAAATTTTATCATGTGTACAAAGGGTTTATAAAATTTACCGACAAGAGGGAAATTTAAAGGGAACATGTGAAAACTCTGGGTTATTTTTTATTGTAGACGTTTACCATCCAGTGGCTTTATCAGTAAAAACAAAGTACAGAAGATGAGGTAATCGCCCCTCAACCAAGGAGAGGTGCGAAAGACACCATAGTCGTGGAGATACGGGAAGCAGAAAAAAGAATCCGGGCTTATATAGAAACGTCAGGTTTTTGAATAAACCTAAAAAAAATTGTTTTTGCAAGAAGGTATAAAATCCCGAAAATTTATAAAAAGTTAAGGAAAACATGGCAACATCTGGATTCTTTTTTGTAGACTTTTTCGCCACCCGTGGCTTTATAAATGCAGTTCTAGGACATAATAGGAAGCCCCCAAGTGGGAACTATATACAAAGATGAGGTAATCAGTCCCTGGGCCCTTGGAGTTAGTTTTCCCCAGCACGTGGGGAGGAAAAATTTGGAGAAAAGGGCCCAAGAAGACTCCCGGGTTTATATAGTCGTCAGGGGAAGGGACGGGCAGGGGACGGGGGGCAGCCCACGGGTAGGGGGGGTTCCCCCCAGAGAATTTAGGCCCTTTCCCCAAAGAGGGGGTTGTTGCAGAAACCGTGAAGAAGGTTCTTGAAATTGTCCTTTTGGAACCAAGTTTCCATGATGTTCCCGTGTCTGACAAGTTGTGCAAAAAAGGGTTTAAAAAATACCGACAATATGGTTTTAAGACACATGTGCAAATCTGGTATTTTTTATTGTGACGTTTCCCATCCAGTGGCTTTATCAATCAGATTCTGGACAAAAAGGGAAAGGGACGTAGCCTATATACAAAAGATGGGTAATCAGCCCCTCGGCCTTGGATTTAAGTGTTCAAACCCATCGTGGTGGAGGAGAATCTGGGAAAAGGGCCCAAGAAAAATTTGGCTTTTTAAATAGTCGTCGTGGAAGGGAGGGGCGCAGACGAGGGAGTAAATGGTAGGCGGGATTCCCCAGGGGAAAAGTAGGCCCTTCCCAAAGAGAGGGTTAGTTGCAGCAGCCGTGAAGAAGGTCTTGTAGATGTCCTCTAAACCCAAAGATTCCATGTTGTTGCATTGCCCTGACAAGTTGTGAAAGGGAAAGGGGTATAAAATACCGAAAATTTATGAAAGTTAAGACACATGTGCAACATCGGGAAATTTTTTTAAATTGAAGCTTTTCCCCATCCTTGGCTTTATCAATACAGATTCTGGGGAACAAAAATGGGGAAGGGAAGTAGAACTATATACAAAAGATGGGGTTTAATCGTCCCTCGGCCTTGGGTTAGTTTTTACAGCATCGTGGGGGAGGGAATCGGGGGAAAAGGCAAGAAGATTTGGGGGTTTTATATAGTCGTAAAGGGGAAAGGGGAGGGCGCGACGGGGGCAGTCACTGGTAGGGGGATTCCCCAGTGGAAGTAGGCCCTTTCCCCAAAAGAGATGGGTTAGTTGCAGACCCTTTGAAGAAGGTCTTGTGGGATGTCCTCTAAACCCAAAGTTTTCCTGATGTTGCCGTGTCGGGACAAGTTGTGCAAAAAAGGGTTTAAAAAAACCCCGACAATTGAAAGTTAAGACACTGGCAACATCTGGATATCTTTATTTTTTGCGTTTCGCCATCAGTGGTTTTCCCAATACAGTTTTAGGAATAATGGGAAAGACGTAGAATATATAAAAAAGAGGGAGGTAATAAGTCCCTGGGCCCTTTGGGAGTTAGTTTCACGCATCGTGGTGGGGGGAAAAATCTGGAGCAAAGGAAAAGGACACTGAACATTGGAATCTTGGTTCAGAGGAATCTAAAAGGCCCTTTCTTCAGGGCCCTGCTGAACTAACCCATCTTTTTGGGGAAGGGACCTACTTCCACGGGGGAACCCCGCCTACCAGGGGATTTGCCCTCGTCTGCTCCCCGTCCCTTCCCTGACGACTATATAAACCCCGTTTCTTCCCTTTGCTCCGATTCCCCTTCCACACAAATGCTGGGAAAAACTAACCCCAAAGGGCCCCGGGGGGGAAAGTGGAAATTCCCTAAATCTTTTGAAATATAGTTCTACTGTTTCCTATTTGCCCTTTAAAATTCTGTTTGAAAAAGCCAGGGGTGGGGGAAAACTTTACAAAAAAGATACCAGGTTGCACATGTGTTTAACTTTTCATATTGTGGGTTATTTTTTTTCCTTTTTGCACAATTGCCCGACACTGAAAACTAAAGGAATTTTTGGTTTTCAGAGGACTTTCTAAAAAGACCTTTTCAGGGCCCTTGCTGAAAAACAACCCCCATCTCTTTGGGAATGACCTATTTCCAACTGGGGAACCCCGCCTACCGGGTTAAATCCCCCTCGTCTGCGGGCCCGTCCCTTCCACTGACGACTATATCCCGGGATTTTTCCTGGAGAGATTTCCCGGGGGTCAACCCCCCGGGGCCCGGGGTCTGAGACCGGGCCCCCGGGGATCAAAAGCCTAAATCAACCGGGCGGGTTGCGCTGGCTGCACGCAAACCAACATCCCGAGCCACACCCCGGCTGTTTCCGGAACTGCTTTAGGGCTTTTTCCAGTCCCAGCTTGAAGATTTGCCAGGGGTTTTGGGTTTAATCCCCCTTATTTTTGGTGCGGGGAGGCAGTTGCAGCCCTGGGGCCCCCTTTGCATTATTGTATGGTCTCTTAATTTATTTTTGACCCCCCTGCTTTTCTTTGGGGGGGATGGTGCATGCCCCCCAAGTCTTTTGCTTTGTAGGGGGTGATTTTTTGGTGGCAATTTCCCGGTTTAATAGCCCCTCTGGGGTTTTCCAGGTGTATTTAATCATGTATCTCCCCCTCCTGCGTTCCGGGAAAAACAGGTTTGGGGAACCTCAACGCTCCCAAAATTGAGGTTGTTTTTTTCCTTTTTATGCGCCCCCGTGAAAGTTCTCTGTACATTTTCTTGGTCGGAAATTTTTCACCGGGCCTTAAAAGGTGCTGTTAGTGTGCAGAAATATTCCAGTAGATAGAACAAGTGACCTGAAGAGTGGGCATTTTTGGGCTTGGCCTCCCTGTTTTGAAAAGGGTTTTCATTATCCATCCCCCTTTATTTTTTTAGCAGTGCGATTGATACAATGTTATGGGGGCCCCGTTTGAAAATCCTCCGACAGATTTACTCCCCGGTCTTTTCGTTGGGGTTTTGCTCTATTTTTGGCCCGAAATTTTTTTTGTACTCTGATGAAGATTTAATTTTTCATGTTTACCCTATTGGTAATTTTAAATTTCTCATGTTGAAATTAAAATTGGGTTTTTGAGGGCCCCCTGAAAGATTTGGTTGTGTTGCCTGGAGCTTTGCAGTGTTGCCAAAAGGAAGACACTGTCATTTCAAAAATTGGGGGTCATGAAATCTTCTTGCCCTTTTCCCAAAATTCTCCCCCACCCGATGTGTGGGGGAAAAAAAATCCCAAAGGGCCCGGGGGTGATTACCTATCTTTTGTATATAGTTCTTCTGGTCTTCCCTTTTTTTGTCCTAGAATTTTGTATTGATAAAGCCATGGATGGCCCAAACGTCTACAATTAAAAATATTCCCGATTTTTGCCCCCAAAAGTGTCTTTTTTCTTTATTTTTGCGGTTTCTTAAAACCCCTTTTTTGCACAATTGGGTTTTAGACACTGCAACTCATGGAATCTTGGGGTTTAGAGGAATCTACAAGACCTTTTTACGGCTGCTGCAACTAACCCATCTCTTTGGGGGACCCACTTCCATGGGGGGTCCCCCTTTCCAGTGGGCTGCCCTCGTCTGCTGCCCCTTCCCTTTAATGCGACTATATAAAAGCCCGTCTTCTTGCCTTTTCTCCAGTTTTTCCCCCCACCCCGAAGCTGTGAACACTTTAAATCCCAAAGGGCCCAGGGACTGATTACCTCATCTTTTGTATATAGTTCCACTGTCTTCCTATTATGTCCTAGAATCTGTATTGATAAAGCCACTGGATGGCGAAACGTCTACAATAAAGATATCCAGATGTTGCACATGTGTCTTAACTTTCAACATAAGAACATAAGAATGTAGGAACACTGCAGAAGGCCTACTGGCCCATACGTAGCAGACGAGGGCATATTCACTGGTAGGCGGGATTCCCCAGTGGAAGTAGGTACTTCCCAAAGAGATGGGTTAGTTGTAGTAGTAGTTGTCGTAGTCGTGAAGGTTATGTACATGTCCTCAGAATCAAGATTCCATGATGTTGCAGTGTCTGACAAGTTGTGCAAGAATGGTATATAATACCGACAAGATGAAATTAAGACACTTGTGCAATATCTGGGTATCTTGTCGGTATTATATACCATTTGTACACAACTTGTCAGACACTGCAACATCATGGAATCTTAATTCTGAGGACATGTACATAACCTTCACGACTTCGACAACTACTACTACAACTAACCGATCTCTTTGGGAACATAAGAACATAAGAATGTAGGAAAAAGTTCTAACATGTGGAAGTCGCATAAGGCAACAAATCTTCTACTGACTGTCACGACTTAACCAGTCAGAGAAATAATTGGATGAACCGTTGATGTACACAATATGGAACTTATTGTCCTCTTCGCTTTCGGGCTGAGTGGACGCACTGCGCAAACAGCTCCTGCTTTCTCTGGTGCGCAACTTCCTGTTTTCACCAAGATGGCTGCCAGCTACCGCAGGAGGAGCAACACCGTGTGTGTTGACCTTGTTAAAGGGGCAATTTACCCTACGAATGCCTCTGTTTTATTACCAACGATTATACGGGACACGTTTGGCATTGAAGTTGAAGAATTACACGGAATAGCACTTAATGGATCATCACGAATCTTCATAAAGTTCTGCACAGTGGAGGCATATGAAAGGACGGTGACTCAGTACCAGGAGAAGAACATCACCATATCATCTGGTCTGGAGGTACGCCTGCGGGATGCCTCAAAATACTACACCTGGGTGAGGATCCACAACGTTCCTTTCGAGGCAGACGATGTAGATATCAGAGAGACATTTCAAAGATATGGTGAGGTGCATGCTATAACTTTAGTTCGATGGACGGAGGAATCTACGAAGGGT
>NW_026465087.1:0-14352 GCF_026875155.1 Cherax quadricarinatus
CTTTTTAAAGCCAAAAAAAAAATTTTTTGGAGGGAAAGCCCCCCCAAAAAAAGTTAGGAATCCTTACCGTAATATGCTGTCAATAAAGCTAGGGATCCTTAACCTTGTCAAACCTGTGTAAAAAAAAAAAAAAAAAAAAAAAAAAAAAAAAAAAAAGCCAGGAAATTACAGCTCTTCGCCGTATCTGCATCGCTTGACAGTAGGGGTTGCAAGATCCTGTCGAGGCACAAGTACGCTCACACCTTAAAGTATGCTCACTTTCTTGGTTTGCCTGCCCCCCCCTCTCATTTTGCGACTGCTATGACAGAGTAGAGAACAGAGCAAGACGTCTCATCTCTCGCCTGGACCCATCCTGGATAGATCTGTCATTTCAGCAGAGCCTTCAACATAGGAGGGATGTGGGTGGCCTTACTGTTATGTACAAGGCCAATATTGTCAAAATACCACACTTGGATCCACTTCGAGGACAGCGTGAAACAAGCTTTTATGCCACAAGACGGGCAGAAAGCAGCAACTTCACTCTGGCTGTACCCTTCTCCAGAACATCACTCCATCTGAGATCATACATACCCAGGATGACTCGAGTATGGAACACATTCGTACAGCATAATGATGTCAACGAGATAAAGTCAGTTGTTCACATGAAAATGCTGGCCCACAGATGGCTCCAACTTCGTCCTGTTCCATACTTGTATGTTTCATAACACTAAAAATGCTTTCAAATGAGCTAATGTAGATAACAGCTCTTAGCTTGTAGATCAATGGTTCACAGAACCGACACGTTGATAAATTAGACACATGTGCAACTCAAGGTTGAGGGACTGATTACCTCATTCTCCTCCTGTTCTTCAAGATTCTCCTTTGTATGGACTGATGAAGCCACTGTGTGGCGAAACGTTTCCTCAATAAAGATATCCAAGAGTTGCACATGTGTCTAGTTTATCAACGTGTCGGTGCTGTGAACCATTGATCAACAATCCTGTCAGACACTGCAACTTCTTGGTATCTTAATACTTGGGAATTCTTCACTTACCTTTGGGCACGACCTGCTTCCACATTGAACAAATGTGACACCACCTACGACTGCTGCACCTCTCCTGCCTCCGGTTTATAAGCTCCTCCTCCGCACTTAGTTTAGTTTAATATGTTTATTATGCACCCCATACCCATCCTGTGGGCGGTAGTCAAAAGATTACAGAGGTACATAATTGGTCCAGGGACTGGACTCCAAAGTTTTGATAACTGAGCAAGTTACAGAGGTAATGAACTCACAGTTTACAAAGGTAATGAACTCACAATTTACAAAGGTAATGAACTCACAATTTACAAAGGTAATGAACTCACAATTTACAAAGGTAATGAACTCCAGGTAGGTCTGGCACTTATGCCGTATTCTATTCAAGATTGATGAACTGACCACATCGACTCAAGGTTGAGGGACTGATTACCTCATTCTCTTCCTGTTCTTCAAGTTTCCCTTTTGTATGGCCCTGATGAAGCCACGTGTGGCAAAACGTTTCCTCAAAAAGATACCCAAGAGTTGCAATGTGCTAATTTATAGCTCTTAGCTTGTAAATAAAGTTGAAATCCTTAACTTGTAAATGCTTGTCAATAAAGCTGGGGATCCTTAATTAATCTTGACAAAGCGGTGTAAAAGAGAGAGAGAGAGAGAGGAGGAAAAGGAGAGAGAAGAGAGAAGAGAGAAGAGAGAGAGGGGAAATAGATAGAGAGAGGAGATAAAAATAGAAGATAAAGAGAGAGAGAGAGAGAGAGAGAGAAGGAGAGAGAGGAGAGAAAGGAAGAAAAGAATTTTTTTTTTTTTTTTTTACACGGGGTTTTGAAAGGGTTTAAGGATCCTTAGCTTTATTAAAAGTATTTACGGGTAAGGTTTTCCTAATTTTATTGGCAATAAGAGCTTTTCCCCTAATCACCATTGTGTTTGGGTACTCACCAAATTTGGGGTTTGCGGGGGTTGAACTCCCCCTGGCCCCCCCTTTTCCCGATCGCTCGGTGTCTCTCCTCTGTTCCTGAGCTTTGTCATCCTCTTCTTAAAACTATGTGTGGTTCCTGCCCCCACTACTCATTTGCTACTTTTCCCCTTGCTGACAATCTATGACTGAAAAATACTTCCTAACGTCCCTGTACCGTCTGGTTTCAGCTTCCTTTTTGCGCCCCCTTGCCCCCTGTGCCCCCCTCTCGGAAATCCTCCCTCTGTCCACCTGTCTTTTCCCCCGAGTATCTTTATTCGTTACATTTTCCCCCCCTGACCCTTTTTCCCTCCGTGTCGCATCCGATTTCAACATAAGAACAAAGAAAGGAGGAAACGCAGGAGGCCGCGGGCCCCATAAGGCAGGCCCTTTTTAAAATTTCCCCCTAACAAAACATTTACCCCCCCCCAAATTTTTCAATGCACCCAAAAAATAAGCTCTGATGTGAAAGTCCCCTCAACCCAAAACCCTTCCCACTCTTACTTATCCAACCAGATTTAAACTACCAAAGTCCTAGCCTCAAAACCCCAACTAGGTAGACTGTTCCACTCACAACTCCCCTTTTTCCAAACCAATATTTCCTATTTCCCTTTCTAAATCTAAATTATCTAATTTAAATCCATTACTGCGGGTTCTCTTGGGGAGACATCCCCAAGACCTTTTTAATATCCCCTTTATTAAACCTATCTTCCCTTATACACTTGATCAGGTTTCCCCCCATTCTTCGTTAACAAGGAATGTAACTTAAGAGTCTTCAAAACTTTTCTTTAAGGAAAATTCGTGCATTATTAATTTAGTCTCCTACCGAAGTTTCTAAAGAAATTTTTTGTCCTTTTGTAAACGAGACCAAACTGGCTCATAATCAAGGTGAGGCCTTACAAAGAGTTTAAAGCTGCGAGACCTCTGGACTTCTGTTTTCTTACACTTTTGATATAAAACCCCGTAATCTTTTGCCCCTTTTTTAGTACGTTTGCATTGTGTCTTGGTTTTAAGGTTGCTGCTCCCATAACCCCCAAGTCCTTTTCCAATCTTATGGCTAAGTTTTTACATCATTTAATTTAAGTACTGGTTAGGGGACTCCCAAGTTCGAACTTGCACTTATCTACATTTAAATGCATCTGCCATTTTTTTGCCAAAATAGGTTTGTTTAAAACCCCCTGAAGTTCCCTAACTCTACGTTTTAATCAATTTTCCACCCATCTTTGTGTATCGGGGAATTTGCTCATTTTCACTAGTAATTCCCATCAAGAATTTATATATTTTAAACAACAACGGGCCCCAAAATGATCCCTTGAACGCCCCTTGTTAAGACCCCCTCGGATTAACCCCCTTTATGACACTCTCTGCTTCCTGTCAGTGACCAGAACCCTCCAGAGAGACTTTTCCCCCAATGCCCTGGGTGCCATTTTTTAACATCTATGGGGCGGAACTTACAAAAGCCTTACTAAAAATCTAAATAAATAATATCAAATTCTTTATTTTTGGGCAAAACCCCAAAAGCTTTTTTTTCTGAAGAAAGTTAAAAATTAGTTAACAAGACCGGGCCCCCCTTGTAACCATGCTGAGTATCATTAAACAAACTATGCTTTTCGAGATGGCTTCTTTTAAACTCAGCTATAATTACTCTGAATTTGTACAAATTTGGGGCAGGCTTATTGGGGGGTAATTTTTAGGAACGACTTGTCCCCTTTTTAAAAAAGGAGTTACATTGCCATCTTCCACTTCAGACACTACACCTGTTTGAAGAATAAATTAAAAAAATTAAATGGTTCACAGATTCCCTTTTGCATTCCTTGAACCCCGAAAAAACCTCATCAGGACCCGGGGACTTATTTTGCTTCAGTCTGTCTATCGCCTCACAACCCTTAACCCTTAACCCTTTCCCCGTACGACATTCCCTTGAGCTCGGGATAGCCTTGTTCAAACCTTTGTACTTTCTCTAACTTCTTGACGTGCTGACCGGGTGGGGGGTTCCAGACGGGTTTTTTTCTTACTGCAGTAGGGGCCTAACAAACACATTGTACGTTTCCTAAACTTTCCCTTTAAATTAAGGTATGGGAACGCTATTCCATTTTTGCCGGGGCGCCCTTTATGCTGCGCGGTTTTTATTGGTTATGTGTCCCGGTGAGGGGCCCCCGGTGTTAGGGTCCCCCCAAAGGGTTTTTCTCCCTGAGCGAGGTCTTTAGTTTTTGCCCCACCTACCTATCCTCTGTCTGCGGTCTTTTTTTCCCCCCCCAAATTTTTTTCATGCCCTTTGCATTTGGCTGGATTAAAATTCGAGAACCCAAAGTTCCCGGCCAAACAGGGCCACGGCCGGGTTACTCTTTCAGCCCCTCCCTCATCCTCTTTCCGTTTTAAATTCTTTTTCCTTTAAACTTCCCGCCCCATCTGCAACGGGGCCCAATTCAAGTCTTTTTTCCTTTCCCCTCAGGGCTTTCACATATAAAAAAATAGCACGGGTTTCCTAAAACCCTGACCCCTCTGGGACCCCGCTCGTAGCGGGCCGCCCACTTTTAAAACCTCTTCACTACCATGACCCGTTGCCCTCCCTGTCAGGTATTCCCTTTCCCTTTGCAGTGCCCCCCCTTTTTTTACATGGGCCCTAAATCCCCCAGCTTCTGCACTAATTTTGGGGGGAACTGTTCAAACCCTTTCCGGGCAGTCAAAAAAAAACGAAAATTTTACCCACCCCCTCTCTCGTGTCTTCCCTTCCCGTTTACCTTTTGAAAAAATAAAACCCCCAGGAGGTTTTTTGATCCAAATTTGCCTTCCATCCCCCCAAGCGGTTTTCTTTTTTAAATCTTGTTTCCTTTCCAGGTTTTAAACCCATTTCTCCCCTGAAAATCTTCCCCATGATTTTGGCCACAAAACATGTCAGAGCCCACAGGCTGTAGTTTAGTGCCCTCTTTTTTTTGTTTAAATTTTTAAAATAGGGGGACTCCCTTTAACTGTTTTCCCCCTTTTCCAGGAGTTGCCCAGTTTCAAGGGATTTTTTTAAAGGGATTGGGGTTTTAGAGCACGCACAGAAACTCTGCCCTTTCCCTCAAAGGGCCCCATGGGGAAATGTCCGGCCCCCATCCCCTTTGAGGTGTCAAGGTCACTTAAGATTTTTCCTTCATCTCCCTCAGTTTTTCGTATGCCATCCAACACTTTTTTGGTTTTTAAAAAAAAAAAAATTTTTTTCCCCTTTTTTAAAGTTCCCTTCGGTGCTTCTTCCCACACCCTTTTCCCTTTGTCCCCTTTTAAAAAATTTCCCTTTAAAAATCTCCTGTTCGGGCTCCCAAACAAACCTCCTGATCATTTCTTGGATTTTCTCCCCCTTTCGCCCTTTAAATTTCTGATCACCGGGTCATTGCTGTTTTTTTCCTCCTGTTTTCCGATACAACATTTTTTCGGGTAAGTCTTGATTCTCGATGCCTAGGGTCATTTTAAACTGCGTTGGGCCTCCCCCCTTACCTTTCGTACCATTCCGGGCTCTGCGACTGATCCCCTATTTTCGGTGTTCTCTGCCTTTTTAAACTTTTTCCATTCTCTATTGCATTTTTTTTTTGCCCCTTAAAACCGTGGGGTAAACCGGGGGCCTCGTTCTGGCCCTTCCCCGTTTTTAAATTTTCCCCTTGGAAAAAACCCTTTTCCCCACCCCTCCTTGCATTTTTTTGTTACATTTCCATCATTTCTTTTAAACTGGTTTTCCCCCTTCCATTCTCTGTCCTACGGGCCCTCCCAAAAGGAAGTTCTTCAACCCTAGTATTCCCCCCCTTTATAGTCGGGTTTTTTTCCCCTTCCCAACTCCTGTTATTCTCCCCCACTTGCAGCTCTATTTATTTTTTCAAAGCACAAAACCACGGGGTCCCCTAGCTCCGGGGGGACTCTCTACTTGTTGTCCCCTTTTGGCCTGAGCTCCCCCGGTGAACACAAACCCCAATCTTGCCGGGTTCATCCTCCCCTCTCATTTCGGGAGTGCCTTAACATGTTGGGAAAGGGGTTTTTTCCCGCCCCAAACGCCCAAACATCCCGGGGCTCTCCAGGGTTGGGGACCCCCCCATGTGGCTCCAGTTTTCCCAGTAAATTTCTCCCGGTGGTTGAAACCCCCCCAAACCACAATTTGCCCCTACTAATGTTTTTGGCCATAGTTAAATTCGCGGAAATCTTTGTTTTCTTATCTGATTTTGGGGGTGAGTTGGGGTTTAGTCCCCGAACTGCGGGCGGGAACTGCAGCCCGGCGGGGTAAATGGGGGACCCCTTGCGGGAAAAATTTCAACAATAACCAATGGCTTTTTTTGGTAATATGTGAAATTTTTACTAAAGACGGGTTTTGTGTTGTACATTTTTTTTCCTGAAATATATATTTTTCAAAGGGTTAGTTTTATCTCCCCTTCCAATTTAATCACCCCCAATTTTTTGATCATCTATAAACCCTTTCCTTTGTAGTTTGCAAAGAAAGGGGGTTTTCAGATTTGGCCCCATTTTTAAAATATATATCCCTAGCCCAACAAAAAGGCAAAATGTTGTTGGGTAAGACACATATCCCAACCGTTGGGAATTTTTAATTTTCGAAACTTTTTCCCTACACAGGGGCTTCTTCATTTTCGACTGAAAAAGGGCCTACTGTGTGGGCAAAAACTTTTTCGAAAAAAAGATACCTAACTGTTCAAAAAGTGTTTTTCCCTTCCCAATCGTCGGATTTTATACGTTTAAATTTCCCTTTCTGTCAGCCACCAACCCCAAGGTATCGTGTACAGACCTTAAACTACTCACTAAAGAACCCCCAACTGTGTGGGCCCGAAACTTTTCAAAATTTAAAAGGTACCTAACTTTTGCATAGGTGTTTTAAAACCTAACAATCTGTCGGTATTTTATCCCAAATTTTAAAATTTTCAAAAAGGCCCAATACCGTGACTGGAAAAAATACACAAATAACCAGCACTTTGGGAAAGGGGAAAGCTTACCACGACTTTCGGTCCGACTTGAACCCCCTGACAAAGTTAAACAGAAAAGAGGAAAATTGGAAAGGGTAAAAACCGAAAGATGTGGAAAAAACATTTATGTAAGTTCAGGACATTTTTTAAAAGGGAAACGTTCGCCACAGGGCAAAACAGTGGGGGAGCCAGCATATAAAAGGGGGAACAGGAAAGGGGCGGGAAACCAAAGAAAACAAGTAGGGGTAAGACGGGCAGGGAAGTAGAGGAAATATTTGGAATAGAAAGTAGAGAAAGTAGTTCAGTGACAAGAAAGTGAAAGGTAAATGGGGGAAATGGGAATGGAAAACAATAAATTGGTAACCCCAAAGTAAAAGCAGAAGTAAGGTCAATCTAAGGCCCAAGATACAGGCACTGCGGGAAAAGCAAAGGGGGCCCCCAAGGGCACTGCAGGAGTGGTAAGGGCCCAAAAAGGGAAACTGCAGGAGAGCAAAGGGCCCCACAAGGAGCATTTGCGGAGAGCTAAGCCCCAAAAGGGAGCACGGGAGGAGCTAAGGTCCCACAAAAAAGCACTGCGGGAGAGCTAAGGCCCAAAAAGCACTGCGGAGAGCTAAGGCCCACAAAAGAAACTGAAAGGAGACCCTAAGGCCCCACAAAAGCACGCAGGAGAGCAACCCACAAAACACCCCAGGAGAGCTAAGGCCCACAAAACCTTTGCGGGAAAAGGCTAAGGCCCCACAAGAACACGCAGGAGACAAAGGGCCCACAAGAAGCACTGCAGGAGAGTAAGGCCCCCACAAAAAAACTCCCAGGAGAGCTAAGGGTCCCACAAGAAGCACTGCAGGAAAACAAAGGGTCCCCAAGAAGCACGGCGGGAGACAAAGGGTCCCACAAGAAGCACTGCTGGAGAGCTAAGGCCCCCACAAAAAGCCGGCGGGAGACTAAGGTCCCACAAAAAGCACGCAGGAAAAAAAGGGTTCCCAAAAAAGGGCACTGCAGGAGAGCAAAGGTTCCCACAAGAAGCACTGCAGGAAGCAAAAGGCCCCCACAAAAAAGCACTGCAGGAGACTAAGGCCCCACAAAAGCACGCGGGAGAGCTAAGGCCCCCCAAGAAGCACTGCAGGAAGTTTAAGGCCCAAAAGGGGGAAAGACCAAAAACACGGGGAAGGGAAAACTGGCAAACAACCACACAAAAGGGCAAAAAAAAGGGAAAAAAAAAAATTTTTAAAGGAAAGAAGAATTGGGGAGAGGGGAGAAGAAAGGATCAGGTCAAATCACGAGTTTTTGTAAAGGGTTTGGAACACTTGACAATGTAAGAGAAAGGACGGCATCAACAAACCAAACTAAGTTTTTCAAGAAAGGGAAAGGGTGTGTACAAGGGATGCTTCAACAAGAGGGGCGACTGTGAAAGTTGAAAATTTTGCCTACCCCCTTTTTTTCTGGAAATGTAACCGAAACGTCGTCGTAACTCCTTTCTCCGGGTGGTTTAATATTTGGTTATATCCCCCTTAGAAAAGGGGTTTTTCCCCCCCCCCCCTCCCCCATATCCCCAGTTAATTTCGTAAAACCTCAAAAAACGATGTCGGGGGGGTTTTTCCCAAAAATTTTAAAACTTTTTCAATGATTGATGCCCTACATTTTCGAAATATCCATTTTAGGGTCTTCTATAAAGGGTTTAAATGATACCCCACTTGGACAATTTTTTTCTTCCATTTTTTATCAAATTGGGGAGCAGCAGGGGGGGGTTGAGGGGCTCCTTTCACCCTTCGGGAAACACGGGGAAACTTTTAGGGCGTGACGTCGGGACATCGGCTCCCCCCTTTCTTTGTCCCGGGGAAACCACTTGGCCCGATTTTGAATACAGACTCAAAGAAACCCAACCCGAAATAAAACTTCACAAGGAAAAACCCAAAAATAAAAAGAACCCCTTTTTTGGAAAACATCGTTGAAATTTTTCCCTCTAAACCCCTTTTTACTATACGGGCTAATATAAAAAAACATCAAGAAGAAGACCCAAAAACCCAAAAAAAAAAAAATTTTTTGGGTTTGGGGCCCGGGACGTTCCTCTCCGGGGCAGGTGATCCACCTTTTCTTTTAAAATTTAAAAAGGGATTTTAACTTGCCGAAAAGGGTTTAAAAGGGAACCAGAGCCCCACAAAGCATTTTATCCCCACAAATTGAAGGAAAGCCCCAATGCTCATGCCCTTTGCTTAGAGTTTGCATGTAAGATATATAGGGGTACAACGCTACCAGGGGAAATCTCCAGAAGATTGCCCACAACAGAGGCGGACAAACCTGAGACGGAAGGGGGGCGTTTGTTTTTTTCCCGGGTGTAGCCCAAAAAATGCCTTTTCCTTTGGAACAGCCCCACCCGGGGAGGCGTGCCCCAAGAGGGGGAAGTGAAGTACCCAATCAGTGTGAAGCTGCTTGTATGAGGGGTTTAAAAAATCGGGCGACCAAGGGAAATTTCTTTTTACGGACCCCCTTTAAAAACTGCGGCAGAAAAAATTCTTAGGAGAATGAACTAAATCAGTAGACGGGGCTCCCCTTTTTACAAAATTTGGAAAAAAATTTTAAAAAAAACCAGAAGGTCCCGGGGAAGGAGGACAGCAATAATCAATACATGCCCCAAGAAATTTGGGAAATATTTTTCATAGAAAGAATGCCACCTTTGGGTGACAAAAACTAACCAAGCACACAAATTTCTTTTAAAGAGGTTTTGAAAGTTAAAACTTGATGATTTAAGGTTTTTTGAAAAGATCATGTTGAAAGGGCAAAAGGTTAAAAAACAAGGGTGGGGAGGGAAAAGCAATAGAAAGGGAAAGGAAAGAATAAAATGCCCAAAAAAAAAAGATAAAAAATTAGAACATTAAAAAGGGGAAGCTGAAGGGGTAAAGAAAATCGGGAGGGTATAAAAAAAAACGGGAAAAAAAAAAATAAAAAAAGGTTTTTGAAAAAAGAGAGAAAAGAGGGAAAAAAAGGAAAAAAGGGGGGGAACTGCCGGGTAAAAATAAACGTGACTCAAATCAAATCGTTTGACACATTGCAAACAAAACCCTACCACGGGGGGGGGGAAAAACCCGCGATAAAAGAGCTCAAAAAATCCAGACCGGCCCCGTTTTGTCACTTGGGCCACTAGAAAACCCGCTAGGCATATGGTGCCTGTTCTAACCTTCCCATGGGGGTAGAAAAATACCCATTTTTGGACCAATTTCTTTTTGTGCCAAACTGGTCCAGTGGGTAAAAAGCGAGGTCTGGGGTTTTTTAGAGACCTTATCGCGGGTTCAATTCCCCCGTGGGAAGGTTTTCCCAAAAAATCGTCATTATCAGCAAATGGGAAAACAACAAATATCACACTTTTTTAAAACAACCAGCAAAAATTTACCCCCCAGGGTTTAAAAAAAAAAAAACCCCCAAAAAATTTTTCATACATGACCCGCCCTCTACTGTCTCCATTAATAAATTCAAAATTAAAGCGAAAAATTTTACTTTTTTGCAACCATTTAACCAAAAAACAGGTATCCAGGTGTTGGCCGTGTTTAACCCCATAACCGGCTGTACGTATACCATTTAAAATTTAAAGGGTACAAATCCCTTTTTAAATTTTAAATAAAAATCAATTTTCGGACCAACTTGTAACACGGCATTTATGCATTTTTCTCGGGGCCTTGTCAAATGATGAATCTGATTATGCTCCCCCATTTGGAAAAATCTCACTTCTGCGTCTCCCCCAAAAATACTTAGAGATACTCACTTGGACAATTTTTCTTCCCGTTTCATCCAAAAAGGGGGCAGCAGGGGGTGTGGAGGGGCCCCTTTCCCCCGCAACACCATCCCGGGTGGTTTTGGTCGTACGTTGGGGGAAAATAAACCAAATTTCTGCTTGTGTGGGCCCCCTGGACCACTTGGGCCCCCGGATTCAATACTGAAATCCAAAGAAATTTACACTGAAATCGAATTTACGCAGGGGGAACCCCAAAAAAAAAGAAAAAGAATATTTTTTTTGATAAATATCGATGAAATTTTCACTTTAAATTTTTTTTTACCATTCTTGTTTTAAAATAAAAGCAGCAAGAAGATCTTAAAAAAACAACCCGTAAATTGTTTGAAAGTTAACACTTTTTGCAACATCTGGGGGATCTTTATTGGGAGAAATTTTCCCCCATCGATGGCTTTAAAAAAAACAAATTCCCTTTGGACAAAAAAAAAAAAACGAAGAACTAAAATACAAAAGAAGAGGAAAAGTCCCTCGGGCCTTTTTGGTGGTGTTTAAGCACGGGGGTTTTAGGATTCCCGAAGCACAGGTTAAGAACTGGCGCTTTTATAGGCTCAGTGAAAGGGAAAGTGTACAACGAGGGGGAAAAGTCACTTTGGAAGCGGGTTTCCCCCCTCTTGTCGGGAATTTTTTAAACCCTCTTTCAACAACCTTTTTACACTGCAACCCTCCCGGAAAAATTTATTCAGAGACATCTACATGAAATTTTTTTCAAGACCCTTTTACAACTAAACCCCCTCCCAAATTTTGGGGAAAGGGCCACTTCCCGGGGAATCCCGCCTACCATTTAAAAATGCCCCGTCGCAATAAAGTCCCTTTCACTGACCCAAAATAACGCCAGCCCCCTTGCCTGTGCTTCAGAATCTCTACAACCACGGTGCCTAAACACCACCCCAAGGCCCAGGGACGGAAAACCTCAACTTTTAAAATTTTTCTTCGTTTTTTTTTTATTATGTCCAAGAAATTTTTTAATTTATAAAGCCACTGGAAAGGCGAAACGCTACAAAAAGATTAAACCTAGTTGCAAAAATGTCAAAAATTTTATCTTTTCGGTTTAAATTATACCAGTCGTTGGGACATAAATTTTTGGTGGAACAGAAAGTTCCCTCCATGTGCGGGATCCAACTCCTCTATTATGTCCCGCCAAAACTTTATTCTTGCGGAGAAGGGTTTAAAAGGGGCCCGAGTCCCCACAAAAAAAATTTGTTAACCACGACAAATTGAAGAAAAAATATCCCCCAAAGCTCATGTCTTTGGGTAAAAAGGGTTTTCTTTTTAATTACATAAGATACTGCAACCTTTGGGAAATCCTCCAAAGGGCCCACAAGCAGAGAGCGGGGGGGGGAAAAACCCGAACGGGAAAGGGCGTTGGTCTTTTCCCAAGGGGGTAAAAAAAATGCCGTTCCCTTGGGAAAAGCAAACCAAACAGGAGGCGTACCAAGAGGGGGAAGGAAATACCCCATCAGTGTTTAACCGCTTTTGTATGTTGCAACACTGACCAGTGTAAATCTTTCTTAATGGCCGCCTTTTAAAATGCGGCAAATTTCTTTAGGGGAGGGAACTGATCAGTACCCGAGCTAAAACCCCCTAAATCGAAAATTTAAAACCCGAAGTTCCCCGGGGAAGAGGACATCAATAATTAAATAAAACTCAAGAATATGATGGTTCATAGTAAGAAAAGCCAAACCAAATTACTGACAGAAATAACTCAAGCACACAAACGTCGTTAATGAGTTTTAAATGGGGAAGACTTGAGGGTTAAGGTTTTGAAAAATCAGTGTTTAAAGGACAGAGAAGTAAAGACAAGGTTTGGGGAAGGGAAAAACAAAAAAACCAGGATTTTAAAAAAATGCAAAATAAAAAGATAAAAAAAAAGAACGAAATTAAAAAAGGGGGAAGCTGAAGCGTATGAAAAAGGGCGGTAGGATATAAAAAAAAAATCTGAAGAAATTAATAAAAAAAAGGTATTTGAGAAAGAGAAGAGATAGAATAAAGAGGAAGGGGAAAAAACTGCCCGGGGGCTAATAATCGTCATTTTTTTGCTACTGGCAAAACCATCAAAAAACAAAAAACTGTCTTAATACAACAAGCTAATTTTTTGGGCCTCAATATAAAAAAAAATCTCCCCTTGAATATTGCATATCGACGAACTCGCCTCAACTGTCTCCAGTTAATTTCTGTATTGAAGTGAAAAGTTCACTTTTTGGCGAACCATTTACAAAATACAGGTACCCAGGTGTTTAACTCATAACTCTGACTGTACTGTATACCATTAATGTTATGATACAAATATTTAACTTTACTAATAATCATATACAGACGAAATGTAACATCGTGTCATTTATGCATTTAGCTCGTGGGCCTTGTCAAATGATGGAATCTGATGATGCTCCACATGTTGGAAACATCTCACTTGTACATCTTCTATAAACTTCGATGATACTCACTTGGACAATTTTATCTTCCAGTTTCATCAAAGGGAGCAGCAGTGGTGAGTGTGAGGCTCCTTCACCTGCTGAACAACCATCTGTGTTGTTATGGTACGAGAACGTCGGGACAACTGATCCACTGCTTCTTGTGTGGCCCGCTGGACCACTTGGGCCATGAGATTCAATACTGACTCAAAAATGATCATCACTGAAAATCGACTTCACATAGAAGAAACCATATATATGACAAAGAATACTGTCTGATAAGCATCGATGAAATTTTCACTCAACTTTTTTACCATACTTGCTATGCAACAGCAGCCAGGAAGAAGATCTTAAAACACAACATAACTTGTTTGGTGGATCAGGACGTTCCTCTCCGTGTGTCAGGTGATCCAACTCTTCTATTATGTCAGCCAGGCTTTATTCTTGCGGAGAAGGCTTAAGGGAGAAAGAGTCCCCACAACAGCACTTGATATTAACGATAAATTGTAGCAAAGTATTCCTATGCTCATGTCTTTACTAAGCGTGTGCATGTAAGTTACATAGAGGTACATAGCGCACACCATGGAAATCCTCCAGAAGAGCGCCCACAAGCTAAGAGCGAGACTAAACCCGAGACGGAACGGGGCGTTGGTCTGTTTCCAGGTGTAGACCAAAATGCCGTTCACTTGTAACAGCACCAGCAGGAGGCGTGACCAACAGGAGGAAGTGAAGTACCCCATCAGTGTGAAGCTGCTTGTGTGATGGTTACAACACTGACCAAAGTAAATTCGTCTCGTTGGCCGACTTAAACTGAAACAGATAAATTTCTTCAGACGTGTACTGATCCCTAGACAGCACCAGCAACTACTAACACGTATTTACTTGAAGGTCCCTGGTAAAAGAACCCCAAGTGATCAATACATGCCAAGACTGATTCATGTTTACTCTCTTCATGATGTGAACACCGTTGACAGAAATATATTGTGTTGACACAAGACAGATGTCGACAAGCACATTTTTAAACGCTCAGTATCATACACAATTTTCTATTAAATTTGTTGACGGTGTACACTCGTAGTGTCAATAACGCATTCTTCTTTTGTAAATAATTGTTTCTCTTGGAAATGTCCGCAGATATAAAACCGAACAATTCAACTCTTTAGAGCCTGCGAGTGTGCACGAGTACTGTCAGTAACTGTTATATAAACTGAAAACTTCTCAGAGAACTACCAGTAACTTTAAAAAAATAAACTTTG
>NW_026465088.1:0-13190 GCF_026875155.1 Cherax quadricarinatus
CGGGTTTTGTTATGTGCCTTTGGGCGGGTTTTGTGCTGCGTATTATCTCTGTTCTGTTTTGCTGCGGTATTATCTGCTTGTCTGTGTTGTGCTGTTATGGGGGTTAAAACATAAGTGTTTTTTTTTACTTGTTTTAAAATTCTGTTTTTCACATCTTTATTAATGCCAAATTGGACATAAAATATTTTTCATTATATTGCCACAATAAAGATACATGGCAATGGCAGGAATGTTAAGCCCCAATTCAGAGGACAACAAAAACCCGGGGCTTCACCTTTAAAGAAAAAGAGGGCATGGAATACCACATGTGTTATTTGTTTTCAATTTTGGGGAATACTCACGAAGCAGCTAATTTTTTAAACTCCTTTTGGAAAATTCACCCCAATTTGTTGAAAAAGGGATAAAGATATTCGGGCGGCTTTTATCACTTTTCAAGCAGCACGCCTTGACGTGACAGATATTTTTCTATAAAAAAAAAACCACCAAGGTTTTGTGCCGTTTCCTACACTGTCGCACAGGATAATCTCATACGATTGTAGAGAATTAATATTTTTTTATAACAAAAAGAAGCCTAACCACAAGGCTATACAGCGCTGCAGGCAGGAAGGAAGCGAGGGCATCAGGGGGCAAAAGGGAGATGGATGAGCAACGGGTTAGGGATAACCGGGCAGTGGATGGTAAAAGGGGAAAGGGGCAGCAAGAGACGAACCAAAAGGGGTGGGGGGAGTGCGAAAAGATCATCAAGTTTGTGGAGTAAATCAGTCGTTGTCAAGAATCAATGAGAGAGTCAGAATTAAAGGGGGGCCCATCAGCAAGAAGGGAAGGTAAAGAGAGAGAGGAAACGAAGACGACTTGGAGGAAAAATTTCGCGTGCTCTTGAAGAGAGGGAAAGTCTAACAGAATGGGGCAAAACGATACTGGAACTTGACACTGCCACAGAGAGGAACGGGGTGCCTCTCCATGAATACCCATGAGTAAACGAGTGTGGCCAATGCAAAGGCGGAGAGAGTGTCCCCCCAACCCTGGGCACTGATGACAAAAGCGGCCATAACCTATGCTCTTTTTAATAGAATGAAGTTTGTTACCGACAGATTTTGACCAACGTTTTGCCAACGGGTGCGAAGGTGGGTACTATTGCACAAAATACCCAAAAATGGAACACCTGTAGGAAATTGGTAGGCCCCTAACTGCGACCGCGCACAGTGTCTGCCTGTTCATTCCCTTTTAGGGCGACTGACCGGGGCCCCAACAAAAAACATATCTTTATTTTTGGGTAGAGAAGGGCGTACCCAAAGTTGGATAGGAGAACTAGGGGATGAAGATCAAATTTTTCGTATAGCCTGTAAGCACTAAGGATCTGAACTATACAAAGAGACACAGGAAAAGATGCGATACGAAAAGGCTGCAAAAAAGGCAACAGTTCAGCAGTAAAAATCAGCTGAAGATAGTAAATGCCCCGTACACGCTGCCCGGAAACACTGCGCAAACCCGACGCCGTCTAAGACTTAAGCCACTGTGTACACAGCGGGGCATGGAATAGGTGGAAGTGATCAGAAAAAGAGAGGGGAAGCCACCGGGGCAGTTGGCTTTCGAAAAGGGGAGGAGAAAAAACAGACCCAACAGCTGGAATTTCCCGGGGGGGTGGGGAAAAGTAGATCTACATGAACTATAAAGTGGTAACTAAAGGGGAAACAAGAGGAAAGTAGGCGAAGAGAAAAGGACGGAGCAAACAGGGGGGCGAACGAATAAAGAATGTCTACAATTGGGTGACCTTTTCCTATAAATGGAAGGATTGTGTAGATCGGAAGCGTACAAAAACGAAGGCAATGGGGCATCACCCCGATCAGACAAGGAAAACATTGCTTCGTATAAGGCTTCAAAGGGGAAAGCGAAAAGCACCAAGGCAAAAACGAAGCCTTGGTGATGGATAATTTAAAGGCTAAGAGAGTAGCAGGGGGCCGCGAATAAATCTGGTCCCATAATCGATTTTCGATAAAACAGGGCTGAATGTGGGCGAAAAGAGTTCCGACACTCCCCGGGAAAGATGAGCAAAGGGTTTTTTGAGAATTTAAGCCGGCTGTGACAAGTTCCCTTTCAGAGGTAATGTGAGTTTCCGGGTTAACCGACGGTCAAAGAGAAGCCTAAAAACCTGACTGTACACTTTTCGGGATAGGGGAGCCGAGATACAAAGATATCGGAGATAAAGAGCGTCAGTAAATAATTTGGTGAGTTTGGTATTGAAAATTTAAACCCATTGTGGGGCCCAAGTGGAAACCGGTCGACCGCTGCGAGAGAAACGCAATAAGGTGACAGTCACGCCTGCAAAAGCAATAGCGAAGTCATAAACATAGAGTGATCCCAAAATATTGGGGGGAAAACAGAGGCCAATTCTTTAAACAAGGAAAAAAGTTTTGTGCTTAAAACACACCCCCTGAGGGACACCTTCAGCTTGGACAATCCGGGGAAAGAACATTTTGACTCGAACACGGAAAGTCGTCATTTAAAAATTTTTAAGGAAGGATGTAGTTTCCCTCGGGGGCCCAAAGGAAGGGGGCCTGGCCAAAATATTATCCCCCCAAGTTGTGTAAAAATCCCTTCTCAAGGTAAAAAAAAAGGCAAAACTGAGGATTTTTCGCAAAGGATTACAAAAATACGTATCCAACGTGTAAGGGTCTAGGAAACGACCCAAACAAAGCCATATTGACTAGCGGGGGGAACTGTTGTGAGCCCTCAAAATACCCATTAAACGTCGATTTACGGGGGTTTCCATCATTTTGCAAACTGCACTTGAAGAGCATGGGGCGATATGGGAGGCATCATGTCCGATACCCTTTGGGGAAAAAGGGAGAACAATGGCAGTTTTCCCAACAGCTGGGAAGAACCCTTTGTGCCCAAAAATTGAAGGGGTTAAGAGGACACAAGGGCTACCGTGTAAAATGTTGTAACAACGAAAAAAATAATGTCATCAGGCCCACTGCCGAGATGGGAAAGCGAGAGCGTTGCCCCATTCTAAAGTGTAAAAGGCACATTAACTGTTTTCTCCGAGAGAAAAAAGTCCAAGGGTACAAACTCTCGGCAACTTTGGGGAAAGAAACGGGGGGCATAGATGGACCCTGGGGAAATACGGACCAGATGGGGCCAAAGTTCAAGGGGCAACGTCGAGAGGGTTTGCTATATCAACACCAGGACCCTAGAACGGGACCCGGGGTCAGGAAGATTTACCACCAATTTCCCACTTTTTTCCAGACTGCACTCATAGAAAACAGAGGTGTTTGGGGAAACATAGTCCGCCAACAAGTGCTTTGTTTTCACCATGACACGGACATCGAAACCTTCTGTTTAAAATCAACAAGTCTCTCACGGTTCTATTGTACCGTACTGCCCCGGGAGCACGTTTCAAACGTACTGCACGAGCACAACAGGAGACCCCCAGGCACGCACTTCTGAGAATCCTGCCTAGGTTTGGGGGATAGAAAAAGAGAAGCTGGGATAAAAGATGTCGAGAAGAGTGTAGGGGCTCACAAAAGGAAAGAAGGGAAACCTCATAAAACTGGGGGGTGAGTAAAGATCCCAATTTGCCCCATCAAATTGCCAGCGAGGGCTACGAAGGTGGTGAATAGGGAAGGAAAGTAAGAATATCGGGAAAAAGACGCTGTCATGTAATCTGGTAAACAGACCAGGGGAAGTCTATGCAGTGGAGGGAAAACAGACGATAATCGTGCAAAAAGAGAGTATGATACGAGGATCAAAATGGGGGGGTACCCGTATTTAAAACATGGAGGGGGTGGGGGCAAGAAAAGCCTCCAACTGAATGCCCCTGAGTCACAATGAGACCCCCCCCCAAAAAATGGTGGGGATTAAAATCACCAAATAACAGAATTTGGTTTTGGTAAGGGTGAAACAAGAAAGGGAAAGTCTGGGGTAAAAATGCTCGAGAAGGGGAGAGATATAAAAAAACATATTGAAACCACTTATTCAAGTGATACGGCTGCAGTGTAATGCAGCGAGGTAGGACAAATAGTTGACAGTAAAGGAAATCATTGCGTAGAAGAAGGGGACTTTCATTAAAAGGTCCCCTCTAGAAAGATCCAAGAATAAATAAATTTATACCTGAATAGGTTGGAAAACAGCCGTGAATTTTGGGTTTTTTAACAAGCACCCAAAAGGGGAAAACCTGGAAACAACACTGAACCCCCCGATTACCCCGAGCCACGGGTAACCACTTTTAAAAAGGGCCAGATTGGGATGAAGAAAATACAGGAATCTGTAGGAAAGGCACCCAGGGCAAGGGTTAGAAAAGTCAAAGTGTGGTGGCATTGGAAGATGTTCAAGTAGCAAGGAACGGGGCGTTGCGAAAATGGGGTTTGAAGATGAGGAAAAGGGGAAAAAAGGAAAAGAAAGGAAAGTGTCCATTGAAGGTTTAGTCTCGCAAAAATATTCGAAATGGCTTCAAGGTTTTCCGAATTCAAAGTGTATGGGGGAAACCAAATTGGAGATAGGGGGAGGGGGTGATAAAGATTGGACAGTAATGACGTACCAAATAGAGGGAGGAAAAAATGTAAAGGGACTGGAAATGAAGTGTGGGGGGGACAAAAGGTAAAACCTGGGAGGGGCAGAAGAGGGAAACTTGGGGGGGGGGCGGGGGTGGGAAAGGCAAGACGAGGAGGGGGGTGAAAATCCACACTTGTAATAGAGCCAGAGAAGGGGAAGAACTAGGGACAGAAACGGGGAAAAGGGAACGTGTGGGGTGGGAAAAAGGGAAGGGAAGGGGGAAAAAATTTTAGAATGTGGGTTTTTTTTGGGCTTCTGAGTAGAGGGGCGATTGTATTAGGTGCGTACGGGGTCTTGTCGATATGGGGGTTGTGAGGGAAGGACGCGAAGATGTAAACAACGATTGTATCGGACTCAAGCCAAGGACAGCAAAAGGATTAGATGCCGTAAAGGGTAGGGGGGGGTAAAACAAGGAGGCTGCAGAAAGGGCCCCCGAAGTGGGGGATTTTGGAAACACGAGAAAAAGAACACGGGGGGTCTCCCCTTTGGGGGCGGAGAGATAAATGCCATAGCAAAAAGGGGAAATTCTGCCCTTTAGGCAAAATTTCACGTTCATTTAAGTAGACCTGGCAACGGCGGGAGTACGAAGGGTAGCTTTTAAAACAAAAGGCAAGAAGGAGGTTGCTGCAAATTTTAAATGGTGTCGGGACCACAACTGGGGATTTGGCCATAGATCTAATATTTTGCTGGTGACCAAACGCCAGCAATTTCTACATTTTGGGGGTGTAGGAAACACCTTTCGAACTTTAACCGTGTCCCCCCCATATAAGAGGACGGGTCTCGGGTGTCAAAAATTAAAAGAGCCCCCATTGCAAGGGGAACGTCTCCGCCCCCGGGCAGAAGGGAAAAAGTGTCTACTTTGAGGTTGGGAATCCGGAGTTTCCAGCTGTTCAAAAATTCATTGCCCCATGACTGGAATTCTGTTGGACTAGGATGGGGGAGAATGACATACCATACAAGAATGAGAAAAGTGTTTTCAATAGGATAAGTAGTACGAATTTCGAAAGGAGAGAAGATCATGAGCTTGGGGAGCATTCTGGACAGTGCGATGCCGTACCGCCTTGAGAGCTGAAATAAAACTCGCCCCAAAATGACGCAGGGGCGCTTTGGCAATACTAGGTCAAAAGGTAGGGAGAAAAAGAATTGGTCTTAAAAGTAAAGAAATTTTGCCATTGGTGGGCCAAACTGACGTGGGAGGGGTGCTTTTACGTGTCGGTCGTTTCCGAGTAGAATGGGAAGGTAACGACGGAGCTCATCAGGAAATTTACGTTGGCGTTTAAAAAGTAGGACCAGAGTTGGTCCGGGATGAAAAAGGTGGGCGATTCGAAATTGCCGTACCCAAGAGGGGGGAAACCGAAGCAAGCAAAGGAGAGCGGGGTTCAGACAAATCGAAAGGGTCGTCGAAGCCCCGTACCTGAAGCGGGTGAGGAAACAGCACCACAAGAGGTACAGGGGGATCAGGGGGCCGAAGAGTGGTCTAAAAACAAGGGAGGGGCAGAATGGGGGGCGGACAAGGAGGGCCCGGGGGTTGGGTTTCATGGACAGGGGGGCCATGGTTTTGGTTTTCTCCTTTTCTTTTTTTTTAAAAAAAAAAAGAAAGAAGAAAAGAAAATAAAAAAAAAAAAAAAGAATAAAAAAAGGGGGGAGCGGGAGGAAAAAGTTTCCCCGGGGGAATGAAAGGGCCAAATCTCCCCCGCGCCCAAGAGGGCTCGACAAAACCCCTAGTAGGCCAGATGCAGCATGGAACCCGGCCATACCCTACCCCCATGCCAGTAAACCCAAACCGGGATGCAACCTCACATCTGCCGAGCTACCTCGGGGGGGGCAAAAGAGAGGGCGGCCGGGTAACCCCCACAAAGCATACCTCCTTTCCACCACCCCCGAATCCGAAAGGGGGCTTCCAGAGATACCCCTCGCCCAAAAGACACCCAAAGCTACCCGGGGAAAACCGGGAGGATCGGGACATCCCCCAGGCAAACCGATTCCACGGCAACTACCCACCGCCCAAAAAACCTAAAAAGGGAAGGGGCGACCCCGTGCCTTTCCCCTCCCCAAGGGAAAAAGCCGCCGGGGAAAATCACGAAGCAAAAAAGAAGGGCAAAAGGGAGGGGGGAGGGGGAGGAGGGGGAATGGAAAAAGGGGGGGGATGGGGAGGAGGGAAGGGAGGGGGGAATGGGGGTAAATTTGGGTTCGGTCTGAGGGAAAAAGACCGACATTGTAAAAAAACTTGTGCTACCCTTGCAAAAGAAATGGGGAGCTTGTCGGGGAGGGGCGACGCAGATGGAACGAATGTGTATCAATTTTCTAAAGACACTGTAGAGACGGGAAAATTTTAGACCCACAAAAAATCAGTGAGTAAATTGTGGAAAAAAAAATAAAAAAAAATTCATTGTTTGCCAACATTTTGGAGGAAAAAACTATGTCTCAGGCTACTCAGCATGGTATTTCACATACATGGCTGAGGGGGGATTAAAAGACGATTTATTTTTTGTAAGATGTGATACATCACAAAGGCTCAGATATATTTAAAAAATTAACAATTTCTTTGAAGTAAATAGTCTGGATTGGGTAAATTTGGTGGATGTTACCAATGATGGTGCACCTGGGATGCTAGACTCAAGATCAAGCTTTCAAGTGTTGGTGAAACAGTGTGATCCATTGGTAACCGGAGTTAACTGTTTCATTCACAGAGGCACTGGCATCAAACACACTACCTGATTACCTGAACACCATTTTCAAAGAATTGGTGAAGGTGGTTAATTACATCAAATCGTCAGTAGTGAACACCAGACTATGTATTCAGAAAATTATGCCAGGACATGGGTTCCGACTTTGAGGTGTTGCTGTTGTACTCTTGTGTACGGTGGTTGTCACCAGGGAATGTGTACAGTGGTTGTCACCAGGGAATGTGTACAGTGGTTGTCACCAGGGAATGTGTACGGTGGTTGTCACCAGGGAATGTGTACGGTGGTTGTCACCAGGGAATGTACTCTACAGAATGTTTGAACTGAGAGAATTTATTCTATTTCTCCAGTCTCAAGGGAAAGAAGGTTTTACAAATATGCTAGAACTGTCAGAAGTAGAACTAGCATAATTTTTTTCGATATTTTTGGTGTCCTGAACAAACTGAATTTTCAGCTGCAAGGGAAAGGAGCAAATCTGTTCTCTCACCAAGGAATCATCAAGGCTTTTCTTGAGAAATTAGAACTGGATCAGTAAAGTCGAAAGTAAAAATTTAGTTAAATTTTCCCATGTGTGGATGCCATGCTAGGGGCAAAGATAGCCATGCAGGGCATATTCTCCAGCATTTACAAAAGCTGCGGGATAAATTCAGCAAATACTTTCCGGATGTGGGACGTGACAAGGGATGGGTTTTTCTTTCATCAGGAATCCATTCTTACAGATGTTCATTAGCCTTGTGGCTTAGCGCTTCTTATTATAATAATACAGTTGTTCATGGTGTTCCAGAGGCTATGCAGGAGTTCTTAGACCTGAACAATTATTTGGCAACTAAAGATGTGTACCAGCGGTCTACCATAGAATTTTTTTTGGGCCAGTATGACTGTTACTTACCCAGACATGTCAACACATTCAGATTTCTTTTGCCATTTACATCAACTTACATGTGTGACAGTGAATTTTTATGTTTGTTGCACATTAAGTCCAAATAGAATAATTGGCTTGCAGTTGAAAGTGATGTTCGTTGTGCATTATCAAGTACCACTCCTAACATTATCAAGTACCACTCCTAACATCAAGTACCACTCCTAACATTATCAAGTACCACTCCTAACATTATCAAGTACCACTCCTAACATTATCAAGTACCACTCCTAACATTATCAAGTACCACTCCTAACATTATCAAGTACCACTCCTAACATTATCAAGTACCACTCCTAACATTATCAAGTACCACTCCTAACATTATCAAGTACCACTCCTAACATTATCAAGTACCACTCCTAACATTGTCAAGTACCACTCCTAACATTATCAAGTACCACTCCTAACATTATCAAGTACCACTCCTAACATTATCAAGTACCACTCCTAACATTATCAAGTACCACTCCTAACATTACAAGTACCACTCCTAACATTATCAAGTACCACTCTTAACATTATCAAGTACCACTCTTAACATTATCAAGTACCACTCTTAACATTATCAAGTACCACTCTTAACATTATCAAGTACCACTCCTAACATTATCAAGTACCACTCTTAACATTATCAAGTACCACTCCTAACATTATCAAGTACCACTCCTAACATCAAGTACCACTCCTAACATCAAGTACCACTCCTAACATCAAGTACCACTCCTAACATCAAGTACCACTCCTAACATCAAGTACCACTCCTAACATCAAGTACCACTCCTAACATCAAGGACCACTCCTAACATCAAGTCTAGTTTCAAGGAACAATATTGGCTCTGTACTTAATATTTTCACAATTATGTTCGTTAGAAAGAAATTTCACAGAAAAATGTTAGATATATATCCATTTATTTCCAGGAAATTATATTTGTATGAAATATATTTCAGACCAAAATGTTAGATATCTATTATTTGATATAACTTCTCGAATTTTTGTTTATAAGAAATATATTCCAAACCAAATTGTCTATTGTCTTTGACTTTATATATCATTACTCACAAAATGAAATGGTCCAGAATATTTTGATAACTGGGTTGGTGTCCATGGACTGACACGAGTTGAGAACCACAGCCGTGTGGATCATGCCAGCCTGTGGGGCTGGAGGCGGAAGGCATTCAGGCTTAATTCAGGGAATTGAAGTACAGATCCAATTCCCTAGATCAAGAGCCCCTCATCAGTATCCAGGAACCTCCCGTGAGGGGTACGTCTTCTTCGGTCGAATACCGAGGTTGACTATACTGGAGAGAGCGGAAGAGCTTATCCTTGATACAAGGTGTTCTGTTGAACAGTGCTGTTGAACAGTGCTGTTGAACAGTGCTGCTGAACAGTGCTGTTGAACAGTGCTGCTGAACAGTGCTATTGAACAGTGCTGCTGAACAGTGATGTTGAACAGTGCTGCTGAACAGTGCTGTTGAACAGTGCTGCTGAACAGTGATGTTGAACAGTGCTGTTGAACAGTACTGTTGAACAGTACTGTTGAACAGTGCTGTTGAACAGTGCTGTTGAACAGTGCTGTTGAACAGTACTGTTGAACAGTGCTGTTGAACAGTACTGTTGAACAGTGCTGTTGAACAGTGCTGTTGAACAGTGCTGTTTACTCAGCTACTGAACACCTCATAGTTTCTTCTACTGTCTTCACTATATTAGCTACCTCTCTATTCGGCTGAGGAAGGTCTGCTGGGCAGGCGAAACGTTTCGGAAACAAAGACAGGAAAATATTGCACATGTGTCTTATTCAAAAGATATTTAACAGGACGTTTCGCTGACTCAGGAGAGTTACCAAGTCTAGTAAAGTTTATTCATTTGCGAAACGTCTGAATTTAAGTTTAGCTCAGCATAACCTGACTTAACACCAACATATAAAGACTAACACATATTAACATATATAATAAGATTAACATACAAGTGTGTCTATTTAGCAAGAATATACGGGTCTCGTACGTGACACAGGACAACCTTGGGTGTTGTGTTGTGTATGTTGTGTGTGGGGGGGGGGGTATGTGTGTCCTGTGTGGTGTAGACACTGACCAGACCTCGACGATGGAGCCCAGGGCACACGGGTCAATGCCAGAGAACATGATCTTAGAGACGTCAGGAAGAGCTCTCACCTTCACGGGACATCCCTCAACCACCTCACCTTCGTTGATCACTTTCAGCTGCAATGCAATACCATGGAGGTTATATATAATATATATATATATATATAATATATATATATATATATATATATATATATATATATATATATATATATAATATAATATGTCGTGCCGAATATGTAAAACTGGTCAATTAGCAAGACCTTATTTAAAATTAAGTTCTTTCTGAAATTTTCTCTTATACGCTTAAAGATATATTTTTTTCATTAATGTTAATGTAAAAAATTTTAATTTGCTCCAAAGAATCTTAGAAAACTTACCTAACCTTATTATAACAAAACAATTTATTTTAGCCTAACCCAACTAAATATATTTAGATTTGTTTACAATAATTTAATACTAAACAAACACAGTGAAATATATTTTTTCGTTAGGTTCAGAATGATTTTGGCGAAATTATTGCATACACAAATTGTCACTTGTCCTATATGGCAAGATGAACGTTGCTATTTAAGCCAAGATCGCAAGTTCTGCCTATTCGGCACGACATAAATATATATATATATATATATATATATATATATATATATATATATATATATATATATATATATTTCATTGTATTTTATTAAATTATTGTTAATTTATCTAAAATGTATTTAGCTGGATTAGGCTAAGTTAAATTGCGCTTGTTATGTAAGGTTAGGTAAGTTTTCTAAGGTTCATTTGGTACAAAATTATTAATTTTTACATTAACATAAATGTAAAACATTTTTAAACATACAAGAGAAAATTTTAGAAAGGACTTATTTTTAAACGAGTTCTTCCTAATGACCAGTTTTACCTATTCAGAACGACATATTATATATATATAATGGTAGGTCAAATTAATAAAGTACAAATAGATAAACGTGTGACTAAGTTTAATAAGTATGGCATTAACATTAAACAATGTGGTATTAAAATGAACTAATGTTGATAACAATAGCAGAGTAGTGAGAGAGAGAGAGAGAGAGAGAGAGAGAGAGAGAGAGAGAGAGAGAGAGAGAGAGAGAGAGAATGGTGCCTCACCTCGTAGATGCCAACTTCCTGAGGGATGAAGACGCCCTTGCCACCCCTGGGAGAGATGTCCAGCTCCACCCTGACGAGTCCTGAAGGACCTTTCACCTGCACCTTGATCTCGCTCACCACCACCTCGTTGGTCAGGTAATCTATCTTAAATGGCACCTGCGGAAGTACACCCTCATTACTGTCGTAGCTCACCTCTGTGTAAGTACCTACTTAAATAGTGAGCAACAGCTCTTGGTAACGCCTAAGGATTGTTAGCCACCTTAAGCGATACAAATTATCTGTCTGTACCTCACTACGGAACCCGGTCCCGCTCTCATTTTTCACTAAGGTTGGCAGAACGGTACGGTATGGAACGCTACGGTACATATTTCCTTGACAAGTGCAGAACTGAACTACGATACGGTATTTCTGACAATTACGAATAACGGAAAAAATACTTTACTGCAGCGTACTGCCAGCTGCGTTGTTCACTTGATAACACTTCACTACCACTTATGTTAAAAAATAAATTATAATATCCCGGTGGCTCATTTGGGTGGTCACGTCCTACTGAGAGAGATATAATGTTATAACATGAAGAGAGAGATGTAGCGTCACATGATAGTTCTTCACTGACGAGTCAGTGACAGGTCATCCTTCACCCTGGCATGGATACAAGGCTATGTTTCATTGACGTTAGAAAATACACGAGGACTGCCCTCGCTAACCATCACCTGCAGTCACTATCATCCCATTAATGCTATGCGATACCGACAGGTTGATGAATTACACACATCCCATCAACTGTAATTTGCTTCCGAAACGTTGAGGACATTGTTGTCATGGCAGCCAGGTGTTGCAACACTAGCACATGCAGCTCAACACAACATATATGAGTTACTACAAGTCAACAACACTGTCAAATATCGGTACAGAGGCAACGTACTGATATACATGACCTTAGTCCACTATTTCCCACCACAACAAACGGTGGAGAGTGAGTGTACTCGCCTGATTGTACTCACCTAATTGTGGTTGCAGGGGTCGAGACTAAGCTCCTGACCCCGCCTCTTCACTGTCCGCTAATGGGTTCTCCCTCTCCCTGCTCCACGAGCTTTATCATACCTCGTCTTAAAACTATGTATGGTTCCTGTGGCATATAAAGAGTACGTAACCTTTATCCGGCGCATGTACACACCCTCATTAAAAGGCTACCTCCCAAACCAGCGAACCAGGTGCTAAGGGTCGGACGATGGGGCCCCATCGTCAGATCAGTACCTAGGTTCAGCCAATGAGAAGGTGGGTCTGGAAATTGTGGATGTGGTGTGGTCACCACTCATGTTTCTACCCTGTCATTTCCATTCTAGAGCTGGTTGAACATGGTTGTCCATTCTGTCTCCAGGCTATATCTTTGCCTACTGATTCACTGTGTGGTACACACATTTCCAACTGTATATAGTGTACATACTTGTAAATACTTATAATTGCACCTGAAGGAAAATATATTACAAAGTCATTCAGCTGTGTTTGTTCTGCTCCTTGCTTCCCTTTACACCCAGGATAACAGGCCTTATTGTTCCTGGGTTGTAATAGTTCCTGCCTCCACTACATCACTTGCCAGACTATTCCACTTCCTAACAACTCTGTGGCTGAAGAAACACTTTCTAACATCACTTTGACTCATATGAGTCTTCAACTTCCAATTGTGGCCCCTTGTTTGTGTCCCATCTCTGGAACATCCTGTCTCTGTCCACCTTAATATTCTATGCAGTATTTTGTATGTCGTTATCATATCTCCCCTGACCCCCTTTTCCTGTCTCCCG
>NW_026465089.1:0-13703 GCF_026875155.1 Cherax quadricarinatus
ATGATGAAATAATGCTAACTGACAATTATAAAAGCTAATAATGATTATGCTAACAGAAAATTATGCTAATAATGACAAAAAAATCAATTATTATAATGCAAATGATTATTAATGACTGATAAACATGCTAATAAGGATCAATGGTCATGTTATTAAGCTAATTATGATGTAATGGCCGATAAATTGGGTATGGTAATTATTACACTTAACCTGGACAAGCATATTTATACTGCAACCTGCTTAACTTGACCTGGAGGAGGAGCAATAAGAGGGCTAAAAAAAAAAAAAAACAGGATTATGAAGGAGGGAGTACTGGGTAACAGATTTTTGTTGGAGTGTGAGCAGGGTAATATTTAGTGAAGGGATTCAGGGAAACCGGTTATTTTATATAACCGGACTTGAGTCCTGGAAATGGGAAGTACACTGCCTGCACTCTAAAGGAGGGGTTTGGGATATTGCCAGTTTGGAGGGATATATTGTGTATTTTTATACACATATATACTTCTAAACTGTTGTATTCTGGGCACTTCTGCAAAAACAGTGATTGTGTGTGAGTCAGGTGAAAGTGATGAGTTGATGATGAAAGTATTTTCTTTTTGGGGATTTTCTTTCTTTTTGGGTCACCCTGCCTCGGTGGGAGACGGCCGACTTGTTGAAAAAAAAAAAAAATTATTGAGCAATGTGCTGCTACCCTAATCTATATGATAGGTACACAGCAAGGGTTCATTAGTTTTGAGAGTTTCAGAGGTTTCATTCCGATAGAGCTGGGGTTACCTTCACCTGGGAAATGCAATCTCTCTAGATAGCCCATCCCATACACAGAAGTGGAATTTTTATGAAGATACCTTCATTGTCCCAGAGTAGGGGGCAAGATAAATTATATACAGGACACACGAAAGAGGGACAGGGAATGGGAAGAGTAATATGTGGTACTGCAATACATCTAACTGTATAAACATTTGCATTAGTAAATAATTCAGTCATTATAAGCCGCCTAATATATAATGTTGTGAGTCTAGTTTTTATTTTTTTAATATTAAAATAAAGGGTACATGACATTAGCAGTGGGCTGAATTAAGAGGAGAATGAATTAGAGTGGAGAAGAGGAAGAAGGGAAGATGCAGAGAAAAAGCTGATGAGGAAATAAGGAGGAAAGGAGGGAGGATGTAAGGAGGGAAACAAGTAAGATAGGGGAGAAATAACAGAATATAAATGAAAAAACAACTAACATTACTTCACATGATCACTGATCAACAATAGCCAGCAACTCAACTAAACAGTTAAACAGTCTGTGACACCACAACAAGACATTAAGATGAAGATACCATATTAAAGGCTTATTAGACCATTTTTTTTTCCATAAAATGTCTCCAAAAACTACCCTGTGTCCTATAAACTGAAGGTCAGTGACGGGACCTATAAGTTTGGGGTGTGGGTGGGCTGTAGCTCTCCCAGTTACGTCCGATGCCAAGCCACTGAAACTACAACAAGTCCAGCATTTCAAAATTACAGTAAATTACTAACATTTTGAGACACTATTTCTGAAATATGAATACTGTACTGGGATACTGACAGAAAACAAAATTCCTATTTCAGTAACACCTTCCTTCCTTATTTCTTAAGCTACCGAAGTCACAAGCAGTGTCATTTATGGTAGGTACTTAACCCTTTGACTGTTTTGGTCGTATATATACGTCTTACGAGCCAGTGTTTCAGATGTATATAGTATACTCAATAATTATAGCGGCATCAAATCAGCAGGAGAATGCTTGAAGGCCCACATATGAGAGAATGGGTCTGTGGTCAGTGTGCAACCACAAAAAAATTCCTGCAGCACGCAGTGCATAATGAGAAAAAAAACTGACCATTTTTTGGATTAAAACACAGACTTTGAGGTGTATTTTCGTATGGTATTTATCATTGTATTCTCGTTTCCGGGTTTCCCGTGTAAAAGGAAAAATATTACAAAAAAGAAGTTTGATTTTGATTAGTTTCACGATGAAAATGACCTTGAATTGAGCCAAAGTAGCGGAAATGTTTCGTTTTTTACCAATGTTCAAGAGAAGAAATCACCCCAACTTTTTTGGGGCGGGGGACAGCGGCCCCGCGGTTGTGTTTGCCAAAAACTGCGTGTCTTGATAGTACAAGGGAAAAAATGCGGAAAAAAACGTGTGCAACCATAAAGTGATATACCCCTTTGAACAAAAAAAAAAGGAATTCAGTCACTAAATAGGAAAATATGGTTTTATATGCAATGGAGAGTCCGGTGGGGAACGGTTCCCGTGGGAAATAGCCCTCCAGCACTAGTGAATTATTGCCGGATGTCACCAAGTGGAAATAAACAAATTTTGTCTATCTTAAGTAGCATAGCGGTGAAAAGGATATATTGTGAGTCTAGTGAACTAAATTGTAGAAAAGAGTTTTCCAATTACCCCAGTATAGCGTACAATATATAGTGTTTTGGGGGAATATCTTCAAGCGACTGGCATACGAACTATTCCCAGAGGTCCAGTGAAGGTTAATAACGGAGAGTAATTACTATGTCATAAGAGAAAAAAGAGTGGTGGTAGCTTGAGGGCAGGAATCAAGAACATAAATTGAGATACAACCGTTACCTCTACTAAACGGGAAAAAAATTTTTTCCAAGAAGTGTAGGGAAATTTACATGGCCAAATCTGTGTAAATAATAAAAAAATGACCCAGTTAGCGCAGTGAAAAAGTGTATTTTGAAAAATACAGTGTATATCCCTTGAGATAAACAGTGTACCCCTACATAAAAAAATTTTAAAATAATAATAATAAAAAAAATAATAGGAAGTGTGGCAGTGGGGGCAGTCCTGCCCGGCTCACCCCCACCCTACCCCCACCACCCCCCCTACACCACCCCCCATACTGCAAATTGGTTACTAAATACATCTTGCATTTACTGCCCCGAAGAGAAAGGTAAAGGGGAAATAAGTTTTCTTCCGTGGCTTAAGTGTAGTAGGATACAGACAGGATGTCAGCACAGTATCTGTGGGACAGTAAAAAAATCCTGGAAGGAAACCAGAATCAATGAAATCTATGCTCTTCCAAACACATCTCTCTTGTACTGACAAAATACAGCCTCAAAAAATGCCCTCGAACTAGAAAGGTGTTTTGGTTTGTGAAATAAAGATGTAGAACTTTGGGCAGGATCAAAGGTACAAGGGGAGAATAAATGATAAAAATAACAAGAAAAAAGGATGACCTTGGTAGTCTACCAAATATATAAAACATGGGAGCAAGAGATGTGTATAAAAAAAATGCAGAATCCCCATACCACAACAGATGACTCGAAATTTAGTCACCCACATGTGAAACCCGCCCCACCCCCCAGTCATAGCCTAATACCACAGTGCTGGTGCGGGCCCCAGGCTCCCCAGTCTAGCACAAAACCCCGTGCTGGTGCGGGCCGGCTCAGCCCCCAGCCCCAGTGCTGACTCAGCCCAGCCTTACTGCCAGCCCAGAGTACCAGGGCCCCTACCACAACCCCCAAAAAACCGTAAATATACAACCATCATTTGCACAAGCCGTGGCCCACAGTCAATGCTAGAGGATTTCTCCCCTTTTTCCCTTTCCGGGGGAAAAGTAGATGGAACCCCCGGACGGGTGGCCCTGGTTTGCTACTGGGGATTATAGTGCGCCCAGAACCTGCAAAAAATTGACAACAAAACTCCAACAATTTAAAAACCAAAGTGAATTTGGCAAATATTAGCTTGGGCATCTGAAAGCGGAATATCAGGAAAAAAAAAGGGAAGAAATTTTGAGACCCCAAAAATGTAGCGACCTCCTGTCCTAAGGAGTTGTCTTTTTCTTTTCCTGTACTTTTTTCACCAAAAAATGTGTCATCCTCGGCCCCCCGAAGCATGTTAAACATCGATGCCTGCATACATCTAAAAGGGATAGGAGGCACAGCCCCCCAAAAGACAAAAAATAGTAGCTACGAAAACCCCCAACTCCAGGTGTTTTTTAGGGGCGGGAAAAGGGAAAAAGGAAAAGGGAAGGAAAAAACAAAAATAGCCCACCCCCTTGGACCCTTTGTTGGACTGGGGGGGAGCAGCCAGGGGCCCCCCCGGGCCCCTCCAAATTAAATACTGATGCAATAAAAAAACCCCCCCAAACAACAAAAAATACAACCTTTTCATTTTTGCAATTACGGGCCTTAACCATCCCCCAACAAAAAAATACTTTTATAGTGGATTTAGGGGGTTTTTCTAATGAAATGTTTGCACCCTTTCACAGAGATCACAAAAAAGATCACTTTGGGAAGTGAAATATGAATGGGGTTACAACCTTTTGAGATGCGACAGAAAGAACAGGAAACAAGGGGGGGTTGGCCTGAAATTAAAAAGGTCCCTATCTGCCGGTTGCTAAAAACACCACAAATGAGGTACTAAAGTTCTATCATAAGTTGAGAAAAAAAACCTAGTCACTGTTTTTGTATAAAACCCCAGATCAACCCCCCAAAACGTTCAAGGAACGCTATGAAAATTTATTACTGTTTGGAAACCCCCAGCTCCTCCCCAAACATCTTATGCTTGGCGATTTTAACCTAAGGAAAACAAAATGGAAGAAAGTACAAATAAGTTATAGCTGAAACAAACCGGAGGGAGCACAGTGAAAGGCCACCACGGCTACTAAATCTCTGCGAAAAAACACCCTTAAGCCAGAGTAGTGGGGCAAAAAGACTAGAAAACACATTTATCTTTCTTCACAAATAATGAGGACATGATAAGGACATACGAAACCAATAATTTTGATCAAACCTAAACGAAGTCCCAAAGTACAGCATAGGGGTCCTGATCACAGAATGCTGTACCCGTGAAAATTCTTCACAAAATACAAATTCAAAAAACAAAAATCAACTGGGACCAGGTAAACCCTGTCCCAAACGAAAAAAATGTTGGGGAAGATGTCTTAAAAGAATGGATCCCAAAACCGAGCCTTGAAAGGATCAACTTTTTGGCAGCTGAAGCATGTTTAGGCATTTCCCCAGAAAAAAGAAGAACAGGAGTAAAAATGGGGGAGAAGACGCCCCTTAGAGAAAACGACGAAGAGTCACTGAGCTCCCCAGGGGCTAGAATATTTTACACGAAAGGGGCGTGACCAGGGGAAATGGAAAAAAATCGAAAATTTAAATTTAAAAAGATCTTCAGGAACCAGGTGAGAAGGAGGGCTTAAAGCTTAGTGAAATTGAAAAAAAATCAAAAAATTTCTTTTTATATGCCAAAAACAAGGCAAATCCACATCTAGTATCGGGCCCCTTTCTCAGACAGGGTGGGATTACCAGATGACAACAAGGGAAAAAATTTTAAAAAATTGAAATCCCCGTACGACCTGTTTTAGTGAACCACTAATCGGTTGAGGTCGCGACCCAAAAGATTTCTTTATGAATGAGCCCCAAAATCCTAAATGTTGCGATTTTTGACAATTTCCCTAAATCCCACAGATTTGAAAAGCCACTGACCCCTGCACTAGCCCCGGGCCGACTCGTGGAACTTGTTTTTATTAAGAAGCAAGAAACCCCTCGCGTGCCCAAAATACACTAGGAGGAGGACTTGGACAGGGTGAAATTCCCAGTCATTAAAAAAACGGGTATAGCCCCCCTCCATAAAGGGTGTCAGCAAAAAAATTAGTAAGAACTATAACCAATAGCTCTGAGTCCCAATCATAAAAAACTTTGGAAAAAGTGCTAAGAAGCAGGGTTTCAAATCACCTGGATTCCCAAAAACTGCAAAATCAGGGCAACAGGGTTTAGGGAGGTCGTTCCCGCCCCCACAATATGGATCCTAGTATGGCCTTGGTGCACTGGAAGAAAATCAAATGCGATGTAATATACACGACTTGCAAAAGCTTTTTACAAATGCGATCATGGTGTAAAGCCCCAAAAAAATGTGCTAAAGGAATCAGGGGAAAAAGGGGAGATGGATCTTCACTTCCTAAAAATCGAAACAAAGAGTAGCGGTCAACGAGTTAAAAACGAGGCTGCCATGTGAGGGGGCTCTGTTCGACAAAGGGACAGTACTCACCCCCCATCTTATTTCCCTTTTCCTATATCAGACATAGACAGAGATATACTCACAGCACCGTTCATCCTTTGGGATGATATAGGATCTGCACAGGCTGTCATCTGCTGGGACGCGGTTAACCTCCAAGAAAAACATAAACAAAAATTTTCCGTGGGCAAAAGGGAAAAAAAATGATGTTCAATGAGAAAATTCCAACTGCCTGTTATGGAAACTGGGGGGGAATAATAAAATAGAACAAGGTATCTCAGACTCTGGCCATAAATAGAGCGGGGAAAAATAAGTAAGGGACCGGGGGTAGTAAATGTCTAGGGTCCCCACTTTCAAGGATCACAACGTGCCCCGATCACAGTGCAAAGAAAAAGTTGGAGGATAATGAGAACATTCAAAACGAGAGATGCAAGCCCTTAGATCCTTTTCAAATCACTTGTTCTCTCTAGGCGGAATACTGCGTACTTAACATCTCCATTCAAAGCGGGAAATCGCAGATCTGAGAGTGTAAGAGATCCTTTACTGCATATAAATTCTGTCAAACACCTTAACATGGGTGCTTTGGGGCACTTGCTTGTACCGGGGAAAGCAGGAGGGAGAGACATTTCATAATTAACTTGGAAAAACTTGGGGAAGGGAAAGGGCCCAATCTGCACACAGAAAACACTCCCCAAAGAAAGTAAAAAATGGGCAGGCGATCAAAAAGCCCCCCAAAAAAAAGTAGGGGCGCCATTGGACATAAGGGAAAAAACCTAAGTGTCCGGGCCCAAGACTGTTCAACAGCCTCCATCAAGATTAGGGGAAATTTCCAAAAAACCCCTGGGTGCCTTTCAAGAGAGAGCTGGACAGATACCTAAAGCAGTGGGCCGGGTCAGTCGAGCTGTGGCTCGTACATTGGACTGGCGTGCAGCCAAGTAGCAGCCCAGTTGATCAGGCTTGATCCCTGGGAGGGTGGGCATGGCCGGCCCGCGGGGGTTTACCCAGAACAAACCCCAGGTAACCCCCGGGAACCAGGTAACGCCAATACATCAAGGGGGTCTAATATTCACCACTAGTGTACTATTTATTTATACCTTTTTACAATAATGAGTATCTGCATAAAATAAATTTTTGTATTTTTTTGTATGAATAAAAAAAAAAAATAGAAAGCAATAGTTTATAAGGGGGCCAGAACATGTAAGAACAGAGGATTTTTTTTTTAGTCCCAAAATGCTACATTGTTTATTTTGGACCCTATTTTAAAATTGGGCATCTTTTTTTTTTGTGAAATTGGGCCCAAAAATTCCCAATTTTTGCCACTTTTTTGGGTTATTTCAAATCGGAAAAGGGGCGTTTCTTGTACTCAATGATAGAAAAAATGGATTTCAAAAAGAAATAGCTATGAGTTTGGTCAATGGAACAATGGTTTGGCCCAAAAATAGGGCTCAAAATGGGTGAAATCCCCGAGGATATGTCGCTGAGCTCAACTTTGCAAGGAGCGTAAATTCGTGGTTTTTGACAAATTTCGTATTTTTGGGTGTCATTACTTTGGGAAAAAAATTCTCTTATTTATAAAAATTTTTTTTTTTTTTCCAAAAAAATTTTACAACACAGAATGACAGTTTCGAAAGGGGGTGACACCCAAAGGGTTTAAAATAATGCTCCCTATATTACACTACGTTAACCAGCTGGGTATTTTACTATTCTAGGTCCAGTAAATATTTCCATATGTTATACTATTTATAGTGCAAATTTTGCCAAAAATATGGTGACCCAAACAACAGCTGAAGCAGCATTTTTGTTTTTCGAGTCAAAGATCTCAGAAAGCAAAAAGGGGGACCAGCAACTGTTTAAAACCTTTCAAATTGAAAAATCATCGGGGCATTCGGGTGAGACTAGGTCATCGTATATTTTGCCTACAGTACCCAAATCAACGAAAACCTTTTTTCTGCAGAAAATTGCCATAGGTTTCAGAGTAAATATTTTTGGGTTAAAAGGTGCCCCAAATTTTTTTTTTTTCGATTTTACCTTTAAACTGGGATGCATCTAAGCACTGGAGTGTCTTTAAGCCGGAAATATGGTAAATAATTTCCCTAAAGGGAAAAAGGGACATCTGTCTTTCATTATAAACTGCAAATGCAATATTAAAATTTTTACCAGATAAGATACATTGTACCAAAACAGCCACAATATGTATGAGAATTCCCAAAGTTGAAGGTATGGAAATGGGTAGAAAGTTAAAATGGAAAAGGTTTTTATGAGGATAGTGGGGCTCAGGTTAGGGTGTGGGAGACAGGGAGATTACTTCCGGGAAAGTAGGTCTTAGACAGGGATGTTAATGTCACCTTTGTTTTTTAAATTTTATGGGGGGTTTGTAAAAAAGTAATGCTAGGGTGTTTGGGAGTTGAAACATTTACTTTTTGCTGTGATACTGTGTTTTGGGGGGTTTCAAAAAAAAAGTTCCCAAGATTAGTGGATGATTTGGGGGGGTTGAAAAGGTAAAAATTTAAAAGGAAGTAAAAAAAGTAAGGCAATGGGGGTATAAAACTATTTAGATAAAGAAAAATTGGATAAAATTTGGAGGGAGGGAAGTAGGGAAGAAGTAAAGCTTTCGATATTTGGGATTGAGTGTCAGAAAGGGGGTTTATGAAGGGGGTAACAATAAACTGTAAGGAAAAAGGAGGTGGTGTGTTGAGGTATCTGAGGGGACAAAAAACGTCATTTTTGGAGGGAAAGAGGGAATGTACGAGAGAAAAGGGTACCAACATTCTATGGGTGTGAAGCAGGGTTGTAAAAGCTGCCGCAGGACAGGAGGTGGGGTGTGGAGGTGTCCTAAGGGAAAAGTGTGGTGAAGTATTATGCAAGAATTCCGTATGTGGGGAAATTGGAGGGTGTGGAGTTACTAAAAAATATTTGTCAAGGGCTGAAGGGGGTTTTTTAGATGGTTTGGTATTTAGAGAGAATGGAACAAAAGTGGAAAAGTTGGAGAGCTATAAATCTTAGGGGGAAGAAAGGGGGGGTGGGGTCGCCCCAAAAGGTTTTGGGGGAGTGGGGGGAAAAGGAGGCTTTTTGGGTAAAAAAGGGGTTTTTTTCAGCACGCTTGGACTTCCACCAAGGTTTGAGAGCACGTTAGAAGGTGTAAATGGGGAAAACGATTTTTGGGGCTTGATGAGTGTTTCAGTGTGAGCAGGTAATAGTTTTTTGAAGGGTTCAGGGAAACCGGGTTTGCTGGATTGAGTCCCGAAATGGGAGGGACAAAGCCGCACTTTAAAGGAGGGGGTTTGGTTTTGGCAGTTTGGGGGACTCTGAAACTCTCGTATTGGGCGCCCCTGCAAAGCAGTGATTTATGGTGAGGGTGAGTACGTTGAATGAGAAATTTTTTTTCTTTTTTTTCTTTCTTATTTTTCGGGTCACCTTGTTGGGGGGGAAAACGGCCGACGTGTTAAAAATTAAAAAAAAAAAAAAAATTTTTTTACTGTATATAGCTGTTGGACCACCTATGGAATTTTCCCCCTTTAAATTTCTTCCCCTTTAAAGGTTTTGAGGTTTAACTACTCTCGGACCCGGCTTGGGGCCAGGTTTTGATGTTCCCCTGACAACCGGGCTTTGTGCTGGGGGCCCCACTGTCCCATATACCCTCACCCCTGGATGATTTGGCCCCGGGAAAAGAACTTGCCAGTTTCCTCTTGAAGTTTACATTTTTCCCAGCCATGTTTCTGATATCTTTGGTAAGACATTGAATAGTCTGGGGCCCCCCGATCTTGCTACAGTGTTCCTTATTGTCCCCAATGCACCCCTGCTTCTCACTGGGTTTTTTTTACACTTCTTCCCTCTCTTCATTCCATTTGTTTGTAGTGTGCAGATTTGGGCCAGGTCTCAAATGTTTTACAGGTATTATTATCGTGTACAGTGGACCCCCGGGGTTTTCGGCCGATCCATTCCCGAAGGTCGGCCGATAACCCTTAATATTTCCCCAAAAAAATAATGTAAATACAATTAAAGTTTTAGCAAAATATTCGAAAAATTTTTTTTTTTTAACAATTTTTTTAAGTATTACTCCTTATTTGGGGGTAATGCTAGTTCTGGAAATAGGAGCGATGAAAGAGGGAGGGGTTAGTGTTTGGAAGGGGAATCCCCTTCATAAAGATTTATGTAGCAAAGCCTTCTCGGGGTTACTTCCCTTCTCTCTTTTAATGCCACTAGGGCCCGATTGGAGTCACTGGCCCTGTTTCACAAAAAAACTGTCCGAATGCCTGTTTTTGGCATTTAAGGTTTCCCGAATGGGGGCAGGTGCGACAGGGTTTTTTATTTAAAAAAAGTTGCGATATGGCTTGTGTCAGCTTTGTCGGGGGGTGTTTCCTACAAAACTTTCACCCTAATCCACATTGCACACACCTCTTTAATCTCTGAAGAAGGCACCCCCTTCACTCTCTTTTCCACCTCCTCTGAAGCAAGTTCCTCAGCTGCAGTCTGTTGCTGTTCCAGTTGAAGCTCTTCAGTGGTTAGCTCTTCCCTGAGGTCCTCACCAACTCTTCCACATACTCACCATCACCTCCAACCCCAGGGAATATCCCAGTGCCACATAGAGTCCACAGGGTCAGCAAGGTCAGGGTCAGCCTCAAACCCTTCAAAATCCCACTCTTGGACACAATCTGGCCACAGTTTTCTCCAAGCAGAGTTCGAAGTCAAGGACGTCACTCCCTCCCAAGCCTTACCAATAAGGATGGAGGATAGTGAAGTGATTCCTCCAGAACTCTCTTAGGGTCAACCGAGTGTCTGAGGTCACTTCAAAGCATTTTTGAAACACTGCTTTTGTGAAGAGTTTTTGAAGTTAAAATGACCTGCTGGTCCATGGGCTGGAGGAGAGGAGTGGTGTTAGGAGGCAAAACTTCACTGTGATGAAACTGAAGTCCCTAAACACTTGGTCTTGCAAGTCTGGAGGATGTGCAGGAGCAATGTCCAGTAACAGGAGGCACCCGAGTGGCAATTTCTTTCCAGGAGGTATTTTTTCGCACTTGCGCCAAACACATCATTAACCACTCTTTGAAAATTTCCCTTTGTGACCCACGCCTTAAGATTAGCTTTCCACATCCACACACAATCTATTCTTTATTACATTGTTTTTCTTGAACACTCTGGGATTTTCTGAGTGATACACGAGTAAAGGCTTCACTTTGAAATCCCCACTAGCATTACCACACAACAAATGCTTTCAAATGAGCTGATGTAGGTAACAGCTCTTAGCTTGCCAATAAAGTTAGGAATCCTTAACCTTGTCAAACCCTGTGTATATATATAAAAAAAAAAAAAAAAAAAAAAAAAAAAAAAAAAAAAAAAAAAAAAAAGAGTAAGCCTGTCTTTCATAGCTTGTGTCCTGGCAGTGCCTTTTCCTTATGGGTAATGTAGGTCCTGTTTGGCATTTTCTTCCAAAACAGACCTGTTTCGTCACAATTGAACACTTGTTGGGGTTTGAATCCTTCAGCCACTATGTACCCCTTGAATTCCTGCACAAACTTTTCAGCTGCACATCTGTCAGAACTTGCTGCCTCATCATGCCTTACAACACTGTATGCCAATATGCTTCTTAAATCTATCAAACCATCCTTTGCTGGCCATAAATTCACAAAATGCAGCACTTGTTCCAGGCATTTTCTTTGCAAGATCCTCATGCAACTGCCTTGTCTCTCCCAAATAATAGACTCCACAACACTGTCTCCCATTAATTCTCTTTCCTTAATCCACAATAATAATAACTTTTCCATCTCTTCCATTATTGGTGGCCTTTGTTTTAGTTAGAAAAGTTACTCCTTTTGCAACATTAGCATCTTTGATTTGTTCTTTCTTTGCCAGAATGGATATAATTGTTGATTTATTCTTGCTCTACATCCAGGCAAGTGCCACCACCTCCATACCATTTCCCCAAACTTTTCTATCATTCACGCTTATATTCCATGGTGTTTCTCACTTTTTTTACCACAGGAACTTTCTTTGGAGCCATGGTTATTTATTTCATTTTTCACTGCAAAAAAGCCCCACTAAAAACAAATGAAAAACAAGTGAAATGTTTGGATGTATGCTTAAAGCTTCCTCAGCCACCGAGGGGAAAGCTAAACTGACACGCAAGCGACCCCAGCCGGGCGGTTTGGATGCGTCCAAACGGTCGATTGCCAAATTAACGGTCGAAAAACCCGGGAGCGCCGAAAAAACCGGCCGATAACCGAGTTGGCCAATAATAGGAGGTCCACTGTACCTCTCTCTCCTCCGTTCCAGTGAGCACATGTTCAAGACTTAAAGGTATTCCATAATTTAGGTGCTTTACTGGTTCAATGCAGGCTGTAAACAATTTGAAGAGTCCTCACTATCGGCATTATTTCCCTTGTTTTGAAAGTTCTCAATACTCATTCCCATCACCTTCCTGGCTGTCACGATCTTTGTCTTATTTTCCCTTTAAAGAGAAAGGTCAGCTGACATAATTATTCCAGGTCTTTTATATGTTCCTGTTGTTCTATTTGGTGACCCTCTAAATTTTTTGTATATAGTGTTCCATATGAGTTCTTCATTCTTTCCATACCTAAGCAGCTGGAACTTATCACAATGAACGTCATTATGTTCTCCATTGCCCAATGGAAAACCCTGCCCCATGTCTCCCTGTAATTTTCAGTGTCCTCTACCTTTAGTGACTTTCATGCTTATTTTGGGGTTTCATCTGCAAATGATACAAACATGTGATGGGTGTTTTTATGTCTGCTATGAGATATTTTTTACTATGTCTAAAGTTGATTAAAATCCCAAAAATTTAAAAAAAAGTACTAAATTAATGATGGTGGGCTTTCAATCTCTGAACAACTATATTTCAAACAAGCTCAAATTCGAAATACAGGGAAATCCTTTGAGTTAAGATATTAATCCACTCCAGAAGACGCATCATATCATACACCATCATAACTCAAACCCCAAAAATACAGTGGACCCCTAGATTATGTCGTCATTGGATTTTGTAATAAAGGTACTATCCGACTTACGACCAACCCGGTCATAAGTCAAAATGGACCTAAGTCGAACCTTATTAGTGAATATCACATCACACTTTTGTAATGATTTATTTTACTGTTTTATTTTGGTATTTAATTTTTTTACTTAACTTTTTATACTGTTAGTACTGTATTTTATACCGTAAAGGTTTAGGATAAACACTGGGGTACAACACAAACAGTTGTTTATTTATTTTTTATTTTTTTTTATCTCACACTGGCCGATTCCCACCAAGGCAGGGTGGCCCGAAAAAGAAATTTGGCATAAAAAACATGGTTGTAAGTCGAGTGGTCGTATGTTGAGCAGGTCGTAAGTCTGATAAGTGTTTCAGTGGACCCCCGCATACCGTTGGCCTTACATAACGTTAAATTTCCCCATACCGATACATTTTATCACTAAGATTTTGCCTGCATACCCCTAAAAAAAACCCCCTCAACGCTGTTCGTCCGAGAGCGTCTAATGTGCGGCCTGAGCCAGCCTCACATGTTTCGCCGGTGGCATTGTTTACCCGCCAGCCTCCGCGGTAACATCCCAAACATACATCGGAACATTTCGTATTATTACAGTGTTTTTGGTGATTTTATCTGAAAATAAGTGACCATGGGCCCCAAGAAAGTTCTATGCCAACCCTACAGAATAAGGGTAGAATTACTT
>NW_026465090.1:0-14705 GCF_026875155.1 Cherax quadricarinatus
CCTAGGTGTGAAAAGGTGACCCTCCATTGGTCCTAGCCCGGGAAAGGTTGTCTCTGTAGAAGGCCTAAACCCGGGAAAGGGATGTCTCTGTGAAGGCCAAAACCCGGAAGGGATGCCTCTGTAGAAGGCCCTAAACCGGAAGGGAATGCCTCTGTAGAAATTATGACTACTTATATATATATATATATATATTATATATATATATATATATATATATATATATATATTATATATTATATATTTTATATATATATATATATAATATATATATATATATATATATATATATATATATATATATATATATATATATATATATATATATTTTATATAAAATATATATATATATATATATATATATATATATAATATATATATATATATATATATATATATATATAATATATATATTAATATATATATATATATATATATATATATAGTGAGCGGTAGTTCTATGGGCAAAAACTTTTTATTAATAAAAGAGATAAGAGGAGAATAGAAAGACTGGTTGAAACTGACAGGATGGTGACAGTAGCTCAACCACGCATTACAACAGTGGTATGCAGAAAATCATCTCTGAATGCATAATACATCGAACTTGAAGTGGATGGGCTACAACTAAGAACAGAAAACAGAGGCTGCAATGGGTATAGGCTCACCAAAACTAGATAATTGAAGATTTAAAAAAAACATCGCTTAGTCTAACAAATCGTGAATTCTGCTGCCACATGCAGATGGTGGGGAAATTTTCTCGTAAGCTTTTGGGATGTAGTGGAAGGGTAGATTTGCAGCAATAATGTGAAACCAACAAATCTGCAGCAACTGCGGGATGCTGTCATGTCAACACAGACCAGGAAAAGGAGAAAAAAAATAAAAGATGGAATTAAGTCTAGATAAACATGAAATATAAATATTTAAAAATACAAACATTAGTTTTTTAATTATAATTGTTATAATCCTCAAATTATATGGAATACAATGACCTTAAGATAATCGGATGGGGGGAGGGGGGGGCCTTAAAAATTTTTGCATGTGTAGAGCGCTAAACCCATAGGGGCAAATATTTTTGGAGTAAAAAGTGCCCAGGTATAGAAATTAAATCTTACTTGACTTGACAATGTAGTATATACAGGATGATGTTATCATACATGTTATCATACATGGTGATGTTATCATGCATGATGTTATCATGCATGATGTTATCATACATGATGTTATCATGCATGATGTTATCATACATGATGTTATCATACATGATGTTATCATACATGATGTTATCATGCATGATGTTATCATACATGATGTTATCATGCATGATGTTATCATACATGATGTTATCATGCATGATGTTATCATACATGATGTTATCATGCATGATGTTATCATACATGATGTTATCATGCATGATGTTATCATACATACTGTTATCATACATGGTGATGTTATCATACATGATGTTATCACACATGTTATCATACATGGTTATGTTATCATACATGATGTTATCATACATGATGTTATCATACATAATGTTATCATACATACTGTTATCATAACATGGTGATGCTGTCATACATGGCATCATATGTGATGTTATCATACACTGTCATGCTATCATACATAATGATGTTATCATGCATGGTATCATAAGTGATGTTATCATGCATGGTATCATACATGATATTATCGTACGTGATGTTATCATACATGGTCATGCTATCATATATGGTGATGTTATCATACATGGTTGTCACACATGATGATGTTATCATACATGATGATATCATACATGGTGATGTTATCATACATGATGATATCATACATCTTGATGTTATCATACGTGGTTTCTATCATACATGGTGATGTCATTTACATGGTGACGTTATCATACATGATGTTATCACACATGATGTTATCATACATGGTGATGTTATCATACATGATGTTATCATACATGATGTTATCATACATGATGTTATCATACATGATGTTATCATACATGGTGATGTTATCATACATGATGTTATCATAATGATGTTATCATACATGATGTTATTTATACATGATGTTATCATACATGATGTTATCATACATGATGTTATCATACATGATGTTATCATACATGATGTTATCATGCATGATGTTATCATACATGATGTTATCATACATGATGTTATCATGCATGATGTTATCATACATGATGTTAATACATGATGTTATCATACATGATGTTATCATACATGATGTTATCATACATGATGTTATCATACATGATGTTATCATGCATGATGTTATCATACATGATGTTATCATGCATGATGTTATCATACATGATGTTATCACACATGATGTTATCATTTCATGGTGATGTTATCATACATGATGTTATCATACATGATGTTATCATACATGGTGATATTATCATACGGAAAGAGGGAAAAAGGACTTGTTTGAACTACATATGAAATCAGGAATGGCATAGATAATGAGGTTTCGTGTGAGTATTCAGAAGACAGCTTCATATTCTTCGAACTAGAGACCTTCACTAGTATTAAGACACCTTATACATATATATATAATATATATATATATTATATATATATATATATATATATATATATATATTATATATATATATATATATATATATATATATTCCCATAATCCTCATACATGATTTTTTAAAGAGAGAGAGAGAGAGAGACAGCACCATCCCCTCTCTCTGCTTCACTGCCCCGGTGTTCCGCACCAAGTAACACGCCTTGCGGGACACCAGCTCGCAGAGATTAAGTTTTCATTTATCATTTTTATTCTTTTGTGTTTAGCTGTCTGTTCTCTTGGAAGGAGCTAGTTTCTACCTGGGGTCAACCCTAGTGCACCGGGCCACCTCTGTATGCGTGGGGGTCATTCCTAGTGCACCGGGCCACCTCTGTATGCGTGGGGGTCAACCCTAGTGCAACGGGCCACCTCTGTATGCGTGGGGGTCATCCCTAGTGCAACGGGCCACCTTTGTATGCGTGGGAGTCATCCCTATTGTACCGGGCCACCTCTGTATGCGTGGGGGTCAACCCTAGTGCAACAGGCCACCTTTGTATGCGTGTCCTCAAGTAAAATGGTTCTTTAGAAAGGAAGGGTTCGTCCCGTGGCCTGTCTGCTGTCGGTCGAAGAGTCGAAACTCGCCAGGGTTGGAACTTACTGACTATGTGTATGCATATACTGAAACCTCAAGACTTGTTAATGATCGCATATGTTATGGTTTGGTCATGACTCCGTGTGCACTCAGGTAGAAATGGATTATTTGTGAGGGGAAGTTGTTTCCAAAATTGGGCTTAAAAGCGTCAGGGAGCCCCGTGGATATGGTTGCCCTGGCCAAGGCAAATGACTGACCTATTGCTGATCCCACACATCTACGGCACTATATACACTCAGTGGCCACTCTATTAGGTACATCTGCTCGTTTAATGCAAATATCTAATTAGAGATTCACGTTGCAGCACCTTAGTGCCTGAAAGCATGCAGACATGATCAAGAGTTTCAGTTGCTTTTTCAGATCGAAACATCAGAATGGGGAAGAAATGTGATGTGTGTGACTTTGACAGTGGAATGATTGTTAATGCCACACGGGTGGTTTGAGTATCTCAAAAACTACTGATCTCCTGAGATTTTCACACAATATAATCTATAGAGTTTACAAAGAATGGTGTGAGAAACATAAAATATCCAGTGAGCGGAAGTTCTGTGGGTGAAAACGCCTTGTTAATAAGAAAGGTCAGAGGAGAATGGCCAGACGGGTTCAAGCTGACAGGAAGGTGACAGTAACTCAAATATCCATGTGTTACTACAATGGCATGCAGAAGAGCATCTCTGAACACACTACACATTAAACTTTAAAATGGATATGCTACGACAGCAGAAGACCACACTAGGTTTTACTCCTATCAGCTAGGAAGAAGAAATTGAGGTTACATGGAACAAAGTTTCACCAAAATTGGACAGTTGAATACTGTAAATAACTTGCTTGGTCTGATGAATCGCTATTTTTACTGTGATTTGCAGATGGTAAGGTCAGAATGTGATGTAAATTGGATATGGTGGGACAGGAGCGCAGCATAGAAATGTGCGCAGAGACAAACTGCAGCAACTGCGTGATGTTTTCTTGTAAACAGTGGACAGGAACTCTAAGGAATGTTTCAGCACCTTGTTGAGTCCATGTCACAAAGGAATTCAGCAGTTCTGGGAGCAAAGGGAGGCCCTACCCAACACTAAAAGGGCGTACTTAACAAAAGTAAGCCTGTGTCTGCCAACCATTCTGCGTGAAACATCTACTTCGAAAAGGTACAATAATCTGGTCAAGCTATTGCTACGATTTACATATTGGATGATCAGTCACAATGCTGATACAACACTCTTTAACTCTCTATAAACTCCGATTTGAGTCTAATGTTACAATTATAAACGCAATTTGCAGATGATGTTATCCATATCGTATCATCAACTCCGGTAACAGGAAATTACATGTATGAGAGAAGTCATAGAAAAAATGAATATTGAACTTCGATCGAACATTAATTGAGAAAGAACTGGAGAATTACGACTAACCTTGATTAGTCCTTGTTAGCACGATAGGATGTTTTGCATCACCCATCGAAGAAAAGGGGGGAATCTCCATCAGAGTGTCCACCTGTAGCCCTTAGAAACCCTAACAGATCTTGGGATATGAAATAGACAGGCTGCTCCACTCAACATCTCATGTAAAACTAAAAAAGATCAAAACAGCCCAAAGCCCGGTTCCTAGGCAGGTCTCTTTAGTTTAATCCAAGCCCCCCACATGTCAAAAAACATCTGTATATAAGTGATATAAGACCTATACTCGATAATACCCTGTTGTCCAATGTCATTAACAACAAGGCCAACTGTACGGTCTGCAACAACGGGTCCAGAATAGAGCTCTCCGCTTCATTTACGGGTACCGGAGGAGAGATCAGAGTTAAATGCAGATTAACATATACAAGATATTACGCCGATTAAATGTACGACTTGACAACCCTGAAGAAGAAAACAACTCTCATGCAATGCAGAACATTACATGCCAGTCAGAGAAATCCTCTCCAAGTTGAAAAATACCAACGGATTATTCATCAATACTCCTCCTCAACAGGACTCAATAGGATTGACTCTCCCACAAGAGCGGTCAGTCGTTTTATCTATCAAAGATGATTACATCGACCAATGATCTTGAGCAACCTCCCTGCAGATGAAGATGATTGGGTAACACCAGAACCCGTCTTTGTTTACTAAGAAAATCATCGTTCCCAATTAGGGCGACATCTTGTAAACATTCTACTGTTAAAATTATGCTACACTTATATGGCGGCGACGACAACTCCACCTTGTAAGTAGCTATGTGTCATGTAATTTCACTTTATAACTGGCCAGAACATTATTTGCCTTCATTGTCGTTAAATATCGTTGTGCAATCTGCAAAAAAAAAAAAAATGAAACTTGTATCATTTTACTACCAATCAGAGTCATGTATCTTATATCTGTTAAATCTCTATGTGACTTGATGGGTTAGTATTTTACCCTTCAAGAATTTTTTATTATCCACATACACACTTTCTAAACTTACTACCAAAGTGGTTGGGCCCCAGCTACTTTTATATCTCTACCTCTCTCCCACCTCTCCCACTCTTTTCCAATATTTCTATCCATTACCATCTTCTTCCTTACCCATCTGTACCAAAGTTCTGGTATAAGTAAGAAGAAGAACTCCGAAAAGGCAAATTTTCAGAGATATTAATTTCTGGTACCTTTTACGGCTGTATTTAGTGATTTTTTATTCTTAGGTTCACCTTGGGTCACTTCACCACCCTTCTACTATACCGTCGTTATTAATCTCTGTGTGTAGAAAGTAATCATAGGACCAAGGACCGAAACGTTTTCTAATAGAAATATGTCCTATGTGTATTGCTTACGTTGTCTTTCTAAAAACCTCGTTGATCGAGTCGTGACGTGATAATTAGCTCTGTGAAGACTGTTTGTGTGCTCTCTCTGTGTAATCTGAACAGGAATGCCCTCTCTTTAGCAAACTTTACCAGCAGCTGAGAGAAGAGCTCAGATGTTGCTAAGCTGGAGATACGCGATTACTCGGAAGAGAACAAGAATTCGTAGTAATCCTCTGTTGTGAGTCCCCAGGTTAAGAGGGGAGTTGGTCAGTGGCCGGGCATCATGGAACAGTGAGGATCAGAAAAACGGTTGATTATTATTAGTATAAATCATAAAGAAGCGCTAAGCCAATGGACTTACAGGCGCAAAAAAAAAAAAAAAAAAAAAAACAAAACGGTTGGAGAGGCAGAAACAACGAGAAAACCAGATGACTAGTGGAAACTTCACAACCCAATTCTCGGTTGCTACCTGACGAATGTGAGGTTGCTCTACTGGGAATGCCACAATCGAGCACCAGGGACGCATTGGGCAGACGTGCGTGTGTCATCCCTAGAAACACAAACGACAGACCTTCGAGACGTCTTGAGATATTCCACAAGGTGTTATGATACTGACGAAACATGACCTCAAGAAATCGTTTAATGACACGATTGCAAACAAACCATTCCCGGCCGGGTTGAACCCGCGGTCATAGAGTCTCAAAAACTCCAGCCCGTCGCGTTTGCCACTAGCCCAGTAGCCACTATAAGATTCTCAACTGGTATATTTCAAACCCCCATAGGAAGGTTAGCAAGGCCCTCTGTGCCCTCTGGGATTGCGAAAAAAACTTGCATTTGTGGCACAGAGGTCCCTGTGCTAACCTTCCTATGGTGTAAAATATACCTATTTGGATGAATTTATTGTGGTAGCGGGTTTAGTGGCTAACGCGACGGGCTGGAGTTTTGAGACTCTATGACCGCGGGTTCAATCCGGCCGGGGGTATGGTTTATACCTGACGGAATGTGGTGTACGGGAGTCACGACGGAGACTCCAAGGAAGGTAAAAAACATTGTTGCTGTTGGGGATAGCCAGATTGGGTCATGGTAGGGCTTTGTTGAAGGATAGGGTGGAGGCGAGAGTGTGTTTTCCTGGGGCGGGATGAAGGATTTTTGTTTCCGTTTGGATGACATCTGAGAGGTAATGGGGAAATCCTATTATCTGTTTGTGCTGGAGGCAAGTTTTGGCAGAGTGGGGAGTGACGCCTGATTAGCAGGTACAGGTAGAAATAGAGAAATTAGGAGGAAAGGGGGGGAAATTGTATATGTGATTTTGCAAGGGGGGGTTTGGGAAATGAATGGTTGCCCAGGGAAATTTGGGTGTCAATTGCGGGCTGGACAAATACTGAAAGGGAAAAGCGGTACATTATTGAAAGGGGCCCTCTTTAGGGGGCAAAAAACAGTTTTTTTGGGCAGGGAGGGGTTTTCCCTTATTAGGTGTGGGGTGGGAGCATGGCAACGCAGTGGAGGGAGTGTTAGGTCTTTAAATTTGGAATAGTTAGTGGTATGGGTTTTGGCGGGAAAAAAGTGAAGTAAAGTGTAGTAATTGAGTATTTGGAGAACTAGTATAGGAAAATGAGGGGATAGGGAAAGCCAGGGGCACAAATTTGACGGAAGAAATTGGTTTAGGGGAATAAAAAAGGAGCGGAAGGGAAAAGAGGGGAGGGTCTTTAAAATATATTACAAAAAATAGTCTTTGTGCTAGGAAAAAAGATGGCGAGTTAGATAGTTGCAGTGCAGGTAACATAGATGTATTTGCCATTATGAGACGGGGTTTAAATTTCAAAAAGTTGGGACATGCCTGCAGAATGTCCATTCGGGTTTTTTAAATTTTTCCCAAGTAGATAGAGTATGGGGAAAAGGGGGGTGGGGTGATTATGTCCCAGACGCTTGAACTGTTGCATAAAAAAAGGGTATTAAGTCTGAAGTAACACATCAGAGTCGTTTGGATAGATTTTCAGAGGGGGATGAAAAATTAATTTTAGGTGTGATATACCCTCCCCTCAAACTTAGATAGGGACCAGGGGAGGGCTACTATGGGAGGAATTGTTAGGGCCACAAAAGGGACGATAATGTAGTAATTTTTGGGGGATTTAACTTTAGTCTATTTATTGGAATTTTTTTGATGGGGTTTTAGAATCATACGACTTCTTAGAAGTAGTTCAGGTTTTTTTTGAAAGCAGTTTGTGACAGAACCCACAAGGGGTAATAACCTGCTTGATTGTTTGGGAAAAAAATGAATCCCTTGTTAAATTTTGAAGTTTTGAGGGGAAATGGGTGCTAGCGACAACAAAACAATTACTTTTAGCATTGAATGGAAGTACGATAGTGCGATAAAACGTAACAGTCCCCGATTTTCGCCCTTTGCAGATTACGATGGGCTTAGAGAACTTATCATCTGTTGCTGGGGTAACGAAGAGAGCTTCAATATGCAGTTTTCTGAACACTATACAGCTGCTTAAAGAAAGTTTTCCCGTATAAAGAAAATTGACAAATAGAAATACCCAAAAAAAAAGGATGAAAATGGTGAAATATCTACAGGGGATAAGAAAGGGTTTATAGGCGTATCAAAAGAGGTGAGGGGGCATTTATGAATCAGTATAGTGAATTAAGAGGGACATTAAAAAAAGGGCAAAAGAAAAGCTAAAAGGGACTATGAAAATTAAAGTTGCTGGGATTTTAAAAACTAACCCAAAAAATTTTTTTCCCGGGCTATAGAACAAAAGATAGAGATAAGTAGGTCCCTTTAAAATAACTATGGGCATCTTTCTGACAAAGAGAATGAAAATGTGCTGATTTTAAATAAATTATTTCTCTCGGTTTTTACACAGGAAGACACTAATAATATTCCAGTAATTAATTTTTTATATGGGCCCGGGAAAAAGATAAATTATGTGTTCACAATCCAGTGAAATGGTTTTGAAGAGATAGACCCATGAAGCAAATAAGTCACGGGTCCCCATGAGGGGTTTTTTAAGGGTTTAAGGAATGCAAAATGGAGCTCTGTGAACCATTAACTAAAATTTTAAATTTTTCTCTTCAAACAGGTGTAGGGGTCTGATATGTGGAAGATGGCTAATGTAATTCATTTTTAAAACGGGACAAGTCGTTACCGCCCAAATTACCACCCAATAAGCCTGACCTCAATTGTAGGCAAATTACTAGAGTCGTATAGCTGAGATTATAAGAAAGCCATCTCGATAAGCTTGATTAATGATACTCAGCATGGATTCACAAGAGGCCGGTCTTGTCTAACTAATTTATTAACTTTTTCAGTTAAAGCTTTTGAGGCTGTTGACCACGATAAAGAATTTGATATTATTTACTTAGTTTTTTAGTAAGGCTTTTGATAGAGTTCCGCACCAAAGACTGTTAAAGAAAGTGGCCCAGCTCATGGCATTGGGGGAAAGGGTGCTCTCGTGGATCGATCATGCTCACAGACAGGAAGCAGAGAGTGTCCATAAATGGGGTTAAATCCGAGTGGGGATCAGTGACAAGTGGCGTTCCACAGGGATCAGTCTTGGGCCCGTTGTTGTTTATAATATATATAAATGATCTTGATAAAGGAATTACTAGTGATATGAGCAAATTGCCGATGACACAAAGATAGGTAGGATAATTGATTCAAACGTAGATGTTAGGGAACTTCAGAAAGATTTAGACGAACTCTATTCTTGGTCAGAAAAGTGGCAGATGCAGTTCAATGTAGATAAATGCAAGTTCTAAAGCTCGGGAGTGTCCATAACCCTACTTACAAGTTAGATAATGTAAAAATTAGCCATACAGAATGCGAAAAGGATTTGGGGGTTATGGTGGCAGCAACCTTAAACCAAGACAGCAATGCCTAAGCGTCCGTAATAAGGCAAATAGATTGTTGGGATTTATATCAAGAAGTGTAAGCAACAGAAGTCCAGAGGTCATACTGCAGCTTTATACATCATTAGTAAGGCCTCACCTAGATTATGCAACTCAGTTCTGGTCTCCATATTAACAAAATGGACATAAATTCGTTAGAAAACTTTCGCATAGAATGACAAAATTAATACATAGCATTAGAAATCTTCCTTATGAAGAAAGTTTAAGACTCTTAAATTACATTCACTTGTTAGACGAAGAATGAGGGGAGACCTGATCGAAGTGTATAAGTGGAAGATAGGTATTAATAAAGGGGATGTAGATGAATGGTTCAGAGAACCGACATGTTGATAAATTAGACACATGTGCAACTCTTGGGTATTTTTTATTGAGGAAAACGTTTCGCCACACAGTGGCTTCACAGTCCATACAAAGGAAAATCTTGAAGAACAGGAGGAGAATGAGTAATCAGTCCCTCAACCTTGAGTCGATGTGTTCAGTCCATAAAATCTTGTAGAAATACGGCATAAACAGCGGAGAAGCAGCTTATAAACCGTATGGCAGGAGAGGTGCAGCAGTCATAGGAGGTGTCACATTTGTTCAATGTGGAAGTAGGTCGTGCCCAAGAATTAAAGGGAAGCGAAGAATTCCCAAGTATTAAGATCCGAAGAAGTTGCAGTGTCTGACAGGTTTGTAGATGAAATGGTTCAGAGAACCGACATGTTGAAAAACGGTTTTAAGCTCCTTCTCCGCACGTATGCCGTATCTATTTCAAGATTGATGGACTGACCACATCGACTCAAGGTTGAGGGACTGATTACCTTATTCTCCTCCGTTCTTCAAGATTCTCCTTTGTATGGACTGATGAAGCCACTGTGTGGCGAAAACGTTTCCTCAATAAAGATACCCAAGAGTTGCACATGTGTCTAATTTATCAATAAAGGGATATTAAAAAGGTTTTGAGGATGTCTCTCCAAGAGAGAACCCGCAGGGAATGGATTTAAATTAGATAAGTTTTGATTTAGAAAGGACATAGGAAAGTATTGGTTTGGAAATAGGGTAGTTGATGAGTGGAACAGTCTACCTAGTTTGGTTATTGAGGCTAGGACTTTGGGTAGTTTCAAAAATTTAGGTTGGAAAATAATTGAGTGAGAGGGGTTGGATTTGAGTGGGACTTGCAAATTTAGCGGATAGAGTTACAGAGCTTGTTTCTTGGGTAGCATTGAAAATTGGGATGGGCAAATGTTTTGTTAGTGGGATGAATTGTAAAGGACCTGCCTAGTATGGGCCAACAGGCCTCCTGCAGTGTTCCTCCTTTCTTTTTTTCTTATGTTCTTATGTAAACCAATTAACATCTTCGTCGACGGCCTGCCACCTCTGCTAAAAGGAGCCATCACACTCGAAGTCTTCTCATCTCCCTGAGATACCTGTCATTACGTCAGTCTGGAAAGCTTGTTTACCTGTTGAAGATAAGCATTCGTGTCTAAGCAATACATCCCTCTTGAGGCATCTCCATATTTAAAGAAGTTAGGTTTTCCCTTCGAGGCACAATTATCCCCATCAAAGCATTTTCCCTCTTCCTTTCGGGAAATCCATCTCGCCTCGTCTGGAAACTGTTACACTCTCCTTGAAGTGGGTAGAACCATCTATGTAGGAACGGGGGATGTAGAGTCATTTATGTAGAAAAGAGAGTGAGCAGACTCAGACTAAAACCTGAGCCACGAGGCAATAAGAGGCATGCAGTGGCCCCATTGATTCACAAGTGGATGTTCATGTTCCTTTAGGTTCGCCAGGACAGGTCCTGGCCCGGGTCTCCATGTGGTGGCCCAGCAGTGGCCCCCGGAGGAGTGTCGGAGTGTGTACACGTGATGTATCGTTTACTGACCTATGGCTGGAGCAACCCTATGACGGAGGTGCAGAACGAGCTTTTATTTTGATGTTTCATTTTAGGTAGAGCTTTACCTAGTTAAGTGATTAAATGAAAAGTCATATAAGAATGCTTTAGCTGCAACTGTGGAATTGGAAGCTGCTGTATCCAGGGGTTACTTCCTGGCGGCAGGAATATTATCCTCTCCCGTTACAATTTTTTTGCTTCCACGGGGAAACACAAATCAGGTTTAATCTAAGGAAAGAGAGGCAGCTAAAGTTCCTCGGATCAAAAGTCCGTTATCAGCCTCAAGACAACCCATTTTCAAACTATTTTTTAACGCCTGTTAATGCAAGGGGGTTTCCTTATGTAGGTTATTACAGTCATAACGACTACATGATGACTACTCTAATAGCTGGGGTCATCACAGCCGTAATTCATCTATGTTGAGATGTTATCAACAAATTTTGTTGAAAATAAGAAAAAGTTTTGGAGTGAGATTAACAAGTTGAGGAAGCCTAGGAAATATGTGGATTTGTCAGTTAAAAATAGGGAGGAGAGTTATTAAAATGGAGAGTTAGAGGTATCGGGAAGATGGAGGAAATATTTTGAGGAATTGTTAAGTACTGTTTGAAGATAGGGAAGCTTGTGATATCGTGTATAGGACAAGGAGGAATAACATTTTGTAGGAGTGAGGATGAGCCAGTTGTGAGTGTTGGGGAAGTTCGTAAAGCAGTGGGTAGAATGAAAGGGGGTAAGGCAGCTGGGATTGATGGGAAAAAGATAGAAACATTAAAAGAAGATGGGGATATAGTTTTTGGACCCGATTGGTGCTATTATTTAATATATGCATGGAAGAGGGCAAGGTACCTAGGGATTGGCAAAAAGCATAAATAGTTCCTTTGTATAAAGGCAAAGGGAACATAAGAGAATGCAGAAATTATAGGGGAAAAAGTTTGTTGAGTATAAACCCGGTAGAGTTTTTAAAAAATTAAGAGTTTAAAACGGAGGGTAGGATAGCAGATGAACAAGGAGGCTTTAGAAGGGTAGGGGGTGTGAAGACTAAGTGTTTACAGTGAAACATATAGGTGAACAGTATTTAGATATTGGGTAAAGAGGTTTTTTGTGCATTTATGGATTTAGAAAAAGGCGTATGACAGGGTGGATAGGGGGCAATGTGGCAGATGTTGCAAATGTATGGAGGTTATTGAAAACAGTGAAAAGTTTTTACGAGGATAGTGAGGCTCGGTTAAAGTATGTAGGAGAGAGGGAGATTATTTACCAATAAAATAGGCCTTAGACAAGGATGGAGTGATGTCACCATGGTTGTTCAATATATTTATAGATGGAGTTGTAAAAGATAAAGAATCTAACACCCAAAAGGGGGGTTGTCACAGTTGCTCTTTGCTGATGACACTGTACTTTTTGGGGGGATTCTGAAGAAAAGTGCAAAGGTTGGTGGATGAGTTTGGTTAGGGTATGTAAAAGAAGAAAATTGAAAGTGAATATAGGAAAGAGTAAGGTGATGAGGATAACAAAAATAATAGGTAATGAAAGACTGGATATCATGTTGGAGGAAGAAATATGGAGGAGGTAAATGTATTCAGAATTTAGGAGGGAGTGTCAGCAGATGGGTCTAAAGAAAGATGAGGTGAATCATAGAATTGACGAGGGTAAAAAGGTGAGTAGTATACTGTGGAGTCTATGGAGACAAAGAAGTTTGTCCATGGAAGCAAAGAGGGGAATGCAAGAGTATATTTATACCAACACTTTTTATGGGTGTGAAGCATGGGTGGTGAAGGAGAAGGCTGGAGGCAGTGGAGATGTCGTGTCTGAGGGCAATGTGCAGTGTTAATATAATGAAGAGAATTCGTAGTTTGGAAATTAGCAGGAGGTGCGGATTACCAAAACTATTATCTAGAGGGCTGAGGAGTAGTTTGTTGAGGTGGTTTGGACATGTAGAGAGGAAATAACGAAATAGAATGACTTCAAAGTGTAGAAATCTGTAGTGGATAGAAGGTTGGGTAGAGGTCGGCCTAGGGAAAAGGGTTTGGGGGGAGGGGGGTAAAGGAGGCTTTGTGTGCGAAGGGGTTGGACTTCCAGCAAGCATGCGTGTGTTAGGACTTGACGTGCTGTTGGAGTGTGAGCAAGGTAACATTTATGAAAGGGATTTTAGGGAAACCGTCAGGCCGGACTTGAGTCCTGGAGAAATGGGGAAATATACAAATGTCTGCACTCTGAAGGACGGGTGTTAATGTTGCAGTTTTATAACTGTAGTGTAAGCATGCCTCTGGCAAGATAGTGTTGGAGTGAATGATGGTGAAAGTTTTTTCTTTTTCAGGCCACCGTACCTTGTTGGAAACGGCCGATGTATTAATAAAATAATAGAAACAAAGTATTTTATTTCTTAAAAATATGAAATTAATGGAATTTTTAGCCTGTCGACTAGACGAGGGTCATTAAGACTGCAAAGAAACATGCTCAACATCAGAGGAGATTACTTTAAGAAACGCTACACAGATAACCGCCCTAGGAGAAGCTTTCGGCGGGCGTTTCAGTCCAGTTTGAACCATTTACAAAAATTTTCACAGATACAAAAGATTAGGTTAAGTAATGTTTGACAGGATTAGGACAAGTGTTTCCTGTCGCGGGTCCCCTTAACATGATAACCCATAGTGGGGCTTTTGGTCATCTGATCAAGGCCTCCACTGGGTTACAGGTCCCAAAACCCTTTAAGAACTATGGTTATTATAACTATTAAACAAAGAGTGAGGGAGCCAGTATATATAGGCGAGCAGACTGGGATGGGACCAAAAGGAAGAACAAGAAGTGGTGGAAATGCTGGTAGTAAAGTAGTAATAGTAGTAGTAGTGGTAGTAGAAAGAAGGGATATGTACATCCCACGGTGTACATATCCTGTGTACACCTACTATATGTGTTAAGTTAGGGTTTGGGAGAGGACTTGTCGACACCCCGGAAACAATGATCGTACGCTGTAT
>NW_026465091.1:0-14287 GCF_026875155.1 Cherax quadricarinatus
TTTGATAAGGAAATGGGTACGGGAAAAAAAAAATTCAAACGATTTTTTATTCTAGGCGGCGGTTTGATTCCAAAAAAACCCCCAAAGTTAAAAAGGGAAATTTTTGGGGTTTTTTTGGGGGTTTGGAGGTTACGGGGCTGTACGGAATTAGGACCGGAAAACATTGCAAAAACCAGGGTTTTGGCCCCTCTTTTGGTTGAAAATAGCCAACCGGTGGGGGGAAAATTTGAAAACGGAAAAGTACCCATGGGATGCGCGGTGGGGGGGCCCCGGGGGCCCAAAAAAAAAATTGCCCGGTTGCGTGGAGTAGGGTGAGGTGCAAAGCGCCAAATGCAAGGCTTTTGGGGGCGCAAAAGGGGGCCCCCCCCTTTCCCTTTAAAATTGGGGGGCACAGGAGAAAAAAAAACCCCCCCGGGCCTTTTAAAAAAGGGGAGGGGAAAAAATGGAAAATTTTTTTTGGGTTTGGGGTTTATTTAAACCTTTTTTTTTTTTCGGGTTTCCACCAATGCTTTAATATGTATAAGATGAGGACCAGAAACAAAACCCCATACGGCGAATTTGTTTGTTTCATCAGACAAATAGTATCAAGTACCAAGGAACAAACCTCAATTGACCCCCCACCAAAATTATCAACAACTACCTGCTGTCTGAAGCGGGTTTTTCCTTTCCCTAGAAAAAACCTCCCGGGCTACTCCCTTTCAAAAAAAAAAGGCCGGAAGAGGTTTTTACATCTGTGACTTTTAAAAGGGAAAAACCGCCCACAAAAAGGGCAGGGGACGCTCTTTTTATGTGTGAGGAGTGAAAAACACCACGTGGAAAGACATCATTTTTCAAAGAGTTCCACGGGCTGCAGAATTCTAGAAACTTTCCCCTTGTGATTTGAATTTTTGTGTATAAAAAAATATAGAAAAATATTTAATAAACAACATTTTATATTGGGGAAAAATTTTACATTTATTGGATTCAATCAATTAAATTTACAATTCATATTTTATTTTCTATAAGTATTCAATTTGTTTACAAAATTTGGTTATTGTGTGGTTTCATGTATTAAAATAAAATTAAAAGAGGGGAAAACCACTAGAACCCCTAGCAGGCTGGGGCTTTTTGGGGCCCAGACTTTTTTAAATTTCTTAGGTTTAAAAATTTTTACGAATTATAGAAAAGGTTGGTTTTTAAGGGCTAAGTGATAAATACTAGTTGTGATTTTTAGCAATGTAAAATGTTTTTTGTTTTGGCACTATACAAAATTTTCATTTATTGGATTTATACGGGGCCAAAACTTTTGACTATTTAAGTTTCCCTTTATTTTGAGATTGAGATTGAAAATTTCTGTTTTGGTCAAATGGGTGGTAAAATTGAAAGTGGGGAACCACCGGTGGTTTTCCTACTATTGGGTTGCGGGTGTATCGGGGAGATAAGTTTGTTTTCTGTTGGTATTTTTTTAAAAGGGTTTAATTTGTCTCCCATTTTGGAATTTTCAGGTAGGGTGTTCCAGATTTTAGGGCCTTTGACATACATTGAATTTTTGTAAAGGTTTAGTCGGACAGGGGGAATGTATAGAAAATGTTTGTGTCGGGTTTTGTGCCTGTGGGTTCTGTCACAACTATAAAGGAAAGCTTTTTAGGTCAAGGTTAATATTGGAATTTAAGGGTCCTGTAGATGTAATTGCACGTAGAAAGGGGTGGATAACAAAACCCAGGGAGTAAGTTTTTGGTTTTGAAGAGTGGGGTGGGTTTTTCCCGGGGAAAGGGGGATTTAGTGTTTTATTTTTGCTGCGGCTTTTTGTTGGGTTATTATTGAAAACTCTTTAAGGGACATACCAGAAAAAACAAAGATAATTTTTTTTTATCAATTAGACAAGGGGAAATTTTGGGGGGACACCTGGGCACAAAAAGGTCCCCCTTCGATACCTACCACTTCAAAATCCAAAAGTTGCTCTGGCCCCATTACAAATGAAAAATACTTCACCAGGAATGCGGGTAAATTTTAAAAAATTTTTTGGACGGTATATTAAAAATAATAAATATTAAAAATATGCACATATACTTTAACAGAAGGAAACATTTTAAATCACCCCAACCAATTTGACTTGAGTTAAAGGGTGTATCATACCCCCAGAAAACCTCACTGTTATACATGAAAAATAACACGGGCCAGAGTTACAAACAAAAACAGACTTATCTGAGGTTCCGGGGTTTTGTCTTGCCCATCGCCTGATTCTCATTTTAAATGGGGAATGCACATCCAAAAAATTTTGCCTCCTATTTGAGGGGGTGTCACCCCAAAATTTTAACCTCTAGAGCAAAAAAATTTCTTAAACTTTTAATCACAAGGTTCTTTCAATTCAAACAATAATGGCGGGTTTTCTTCTTGCGCAGGCGCAGCTTCCCATTTTCGATAACTTTAATTTTTTTATTAAATACATATGGCCACTATTTAAATATAACTACTTTTTTTTTCCGGGAAAAATATATACAGTTTTTTTCCACACACATTTTTGTTTGGGTAAATATTTTCTTTAAAAAAATATGACAACAGTGTTTACACCCTTATTGTGTAGTATTGAAAAAGAAATAATGTAAAAAAATACTGAACGGGGTCCAGAGGCCATAAAATTACTCGGGAAAAAGAAAAACTGAAAAAAAATTTTAAAAATTTGTAAATAAAAAAAGTAAATAAAAAATACTGGGTGACGGCATTCGGCGATGTTACCGTTTTGTTAAATTTTTGCGCCCTTCCCCTCCATATCTCGGAAAGTTTTGATGTTTAATTTTTTTTTGTTTAGTTTTAATGTTTAGAAAAAAAAAAAAATTTTTTTCAAAAGAGTTTTTTTTTTTTTTTTTTTTTTTTTTTTTTTTTTTTTTTTTTAAATTTGGCCGCCCCTGAAAAAGAGTCTCTAAAGGGGGGCCTGTCAAACCCTAAAAAGGGTTTTTAAATGCTCACCTGACGGAATCATCGGTCCGCCATTGAGAAATGTTGCTAAAAATGCTCCCGCGGCACCCCAACAGCAGGGGATTTCCCAAGCTCCGTACTTTTTTCCAAACAAACAAGCCCCCAAAGGGCTCCTATGTTGACCTAGTTACAGAAAAAAACTGCACTACCCAATGTAGAAATCGGGGAATGCCCAAAGTTTAAACCAACAGTGAAACCAACAAACAAAAAAATAATAGGATAAAAGGGAAAGACGCCCTCAAACCCAAAGCAAAAACCCCACTGCCAGCTGAAAAAACGTAACCCTAAACTTTGTTAACTACAACTTTTTTAAACTACAACAATTCCTGAAGTATTTGAGGCTCAATCTCAGGGGGAACAGAAACCCAAGGCCAAGGCCCAAAAACACCAAAAAATAAATTTTTTAAAAAGTGAAAGCCAGGGGGGACCCCGGGCCCCCAGCTACCCCCCCTTTTCCACCACCGTTCAAGGGGGACCCCACAACAAACCAACAAAAAGGTGCCCCCACCCCCACCACCCCTCTTTTCCCCCGGTTTTTAAACCCTTTCCAAGAAACCTCTAAAAGGAAAGGGCCCAACACCAAAACCCCTAAAGTCATGCATCCCCACCTTATTTTTATTAAAAATATGAATCTTCGAGAGACGCTAATAAAAAAAGACCCCAAAGGAGACACAACTCGAAACAAAACCCCAATTTCTTGAACAAAAGTTATCCCCAAACCCGGAATGATTTAACTGTGGCAAAAACCCATCCAAACATCATAGATGGGCCTTCCCCAAACACAAAAAATTTATCTTTTAAATACAAAGGTTGAAGAAGAAAGTAAAAAAAAAATGGAAGAAAAATTTTAAAAACCATTTAAAGTGACTACTTTGCTCCCCAAGGGAAGAAAAAACCTGAACAAGAAAAACTATCGGCCCCAGAAATTTAGTTAACGCCCAAACTTTTTCCCTGATATAAAAACCAAAAACGAACAGCAAAAAAATTTTTACTCTCCAAAATCATAAAGGCCAAAAAAAAAGTTACGTAAAGTAAAAGGCACAAGTGAAAAACTAAGGTGACATTTTTTTTGTGGTACGTTTTGCTTTTCCAGGAGCTTTATAAAGGGCCATTACAAAAATAAAAGGACACGAGGGTATATATAGGTCAGAGGGGGCGATACGAGTGGAAAGGTAGTTTGTAAAATTGAAGGTATTTAGTAATAAAATTTATGGTAGAACAATTAATTCGAACATGATAAAAGGATTTTAAAAAAGCTATTATTGGGTAAAAAAAAATGGGTTTGGGGCAAATAAAATGGATAGAGGCAGCCTGTTTCATGTTCACCCCTCTTAATGGCTTTGTTTTTTTAAAAAAGGAGAGACTATGTGATGGAAAGGGTTTACTGTTTTCCCAGGGGTTTCCCTTGCAAAGATTCAGAGATGGGGGAAGCTGCCGTTGTTTTTTTTTAATTTGTATTCGAAACGGGCGATCATGCGGATTCTAGGAAATTGCGCCCTGGGGAAAATTAGTTTTTTTTGATCACAAATTTGGGCGCCCCGGGAATTTTTCATGAGATACCGGTGGAATTTCGGTTTTTAAACCAGGCGTTGTTCAGGGTTGTCGTTTGTACATGGGGGAAAAGGGTGTTCATTGAGGGGGGTTTGTAAAACTTTTCTTGCTGTTTCCCCTACGAAAAATCTTTTTCACACCCTCCACAGGTAAAAGTGTAAACCCCTGCGTTGGTAAAGGGTTTAAACACAAAAAACCCTTTCAACACCCGCCTCAATGAACACTTTCCGCAGGGTAAAACGAAAACCTGAAAAAAGCCTGTGTACAACACCAAAATTTCCCAAAAGTCATCTCATGAAATTCGGGAGCCCAATTAGGATCAAAAAACCCAAAATTTCCCAGACGAAATGCCTAGAATCACACTGATCGTTTTTTTTCAAATAAAATTTAAAAACCAAAACAATGGAAATTTTCACCATCTCTGAATTTTCAAGAATCCTCCGAAAACAGTAAACCCTGCCATCACAAGTCTTCCTGTTTACTATAAAAAGCACTTCCCGAGAGTGAACACGTAACAGGCTCCCCTCTATAATCTATTTTTCCCCCAACCTATTTTTATGTTACCCAATTTAATAGCTTTTTAACCTTTTACTCTTTTATAAATTTTAATTTTGTTTTTTACCATATTGTTTACAAACTACTATTTAATATACTACAACTTTTTTTATTTCTACTACCACACCACTAGTATCGCACCTCACTCTGGGGCCTATATATACCCTCTGTGCCCCATGAATTGTTTGTGGGGTTTGGGAAAAAAAGCTCCTGGAGAGCGAAACGTTGCCACAATAAAATGCCCACATTATTTGCATTTTTGTGCCCCTTTTACTTTAAAAAATTGGTCGGTAATTTCTAAATTTTTTCCCAAAAGTTACAGTCCCAAAGAGTCAGAAAAAAAAGGAAGCCGGGTTTAAACTAGGATTCCCAGGGTAAAAAAAGTGTTATGTTTTAGATTCCACTCACATAAACCGGGAAAAAAAAGATTTAAAATAATTGCAACAAATTAAAGTAAAAAAGAGGTTTTCATAAATGAGTGAAAAACCAAAAAAATTCAAAACCCTCCTGTATAGAGTCGGGAAAATTTAAAGCGGGAGAATAATGCACAATACAAAATTTGCTTCACATGGGATGAAAAAATTTCTAGTTCAGAAAACGGTGTAGGTAAACTGGGGCACAATCACGAAGGGAAAAAAGATCTATCATAAATTTTCAGGGATACTAATCGAAACAAAAGGAAAAAACTAAAACAATGTCCACCCTTAAAACCTACGTAGTGTAGGTATGTTTTCCCTCCTTTAAATTGTTCAAGTTTCATAGTACAATCCCTTAGTAATTAAATAATCAATTTTGTGATTTTACTATTTAAGCATAAGTCACCTTATGAAAATTTTCTTATTTAAATATTTTGCTTAAATTTTTAGCTGAATTGATACTTTCTCTGTTTCCCTATTTCTAAACCCCATATTTTTTTAAATACTTTTTAATTGATATTACTTACTAAAATTAAAATTAAATTTCCCCTTTTTACTATCAAATACAATTTACTCTTAACAAATTTTTGACATCATTTAATTACCCTTTTTGTCTAAATTTCCATAACCTGTTTTTTTAAAACCCAAATTTTCTATCTTAGATTACTCTTAAATACCTTTACTGCCCAAAAAACCGTAGTTTAACTTCCCCAAATGGGAATATTTTAATCCAAATAAATGTTCTTAAAAATTTAAAAAACTTGAAAAAACATTTTCTTTTTCCTTTTTTTTTTTTTTTTTTTTTTTTTTTTTTTTTTTTTTTTTTTTTTTTTTTTTTTTTTTTTTTTTTTTTTTTTTTGTAATTTTAAGGGTTACTAAAAAATTTTTTTTTAAAACCTTTTTTACACCCTCAACTTTACTTTTGTAATTAATTTTTTTTTTTTATACTTTTTAAAAAACATTTTGTTGCCCAAAATTTTTAAGGGTTTTTATATTCAACTCCCCAAACCCTTTTTATTACCCCCTTTTACCTGGTACCTGTGTACCCCCTGTACCGTCTACCTCTTTTTATTTATATTATAACCAAATCTTTTCCATTTTTATTTTTTTCTTATTATTCTTTTGGTACTTTAAAATTTTTGAAAATTTTTTTTTTGTTAATTTTTAAAACTAATTTATACTCTTGAAACTTTAACTATACCTAGTTGTACTTTAGCTCATTCTAGCCTTTAAAAACAAGACAACAATAAAATTTATTTTATAAGACCTTATGCAATTACCCAAAAGTGAGTCTTTGGTTTCCCCTTGTTTAATTTTTTTTTTTTTAGTTTAGTTTTTAACTAGTTTGTACTTTTTCTCCTTCTAAACACAAACATAGACAATATAAATTTTATTAAGTTTTTTTAGTGACTATTCTCTATATGACCCAAAATGCTTTAGCGGTATAAATTTTTCCAAAACCCCCCACCCCTACAGAAAAACCCTATTAGAACTCCCACATAAAACAGGATTTTAAAAAAACCACTATTTAAACCTAAAAGAGGGAAAGACACATTGACCCTGATCTTAAACCCCCATAATGTAACACACAATCAAAACTTATTGGGGAAAAATAAAATGCCTTTTTTACAAGCATCACCCAAAGGGAAACACTATCCTAACACGCTCAATTTTATAAAATTTTTTAACTTCAACATCAGGTTTTTTAAGCAAACACTTAGGAAGGGCCTCCTGGCACTTTGAGTTTACTAAAGACACCCCTTTTCCAGCATTGTTCTTACGGGACCTGGGTTTTAAGGAAAGGGGACAATTGATGCTTACCCACTACCCGGATTCCAGCAGTCCACAAGGGGAAAACCATACCAAGTTTCGGGGGGGGGTACTGCAAAATTTTACCCATAACCAAAATATCCTTTTTTTAAAACCCCTAATTGCCTTTTGGATGAAAACGGGGGGAAAACATTTTTTCTAATTTTACTGTAAAAAACCTCCCAAAACCCCCTTAACCCGTCGGTGCTATTTTTCTGGAAACCCCACATAAAAATTCCAAACTTTAGGAAAACAAAATCACTAAAAAAACAAAGGGCAAAAGAAAAAACACCACCTTCTCTTCTGGAACTTCAATATCAACCTTGGCCTACCAGATGTCTACTGTAACTGATTTTTATCAAAAAAAGAACAACCCCACTTTTCATTTCCCAAAAATAACTAAAAACCAAACCCGGGTGACTGAGACAAGTGCAAACCCTAATAAAACCACAATATGGACCAATATACTACCCCCCCCCCCTTTTTTAAACAGGGGTAATCACAGACAGCCCCTATGAACACTACCCAACCTTCCTCTTTAAAAAAAATTTAAAAAGCCCCCCCTGAATACAACAAAGGTTTTTAAATTTTGAAATCCATGGGCAAGGCTTTTAATAAGGAAATTTTTACAGCAAAACCCAGAGACTGTTTAGACTGGCCTACAAATTCTCCCAAAGCCAATGGTATTGACGATTGGGAAAAGACATTTTTTCTTAACAAAAATTTCTTAACTATACAACAAACAATTTTCCCATAAAAAAAGAAAAGATCACGAATAAACGGCTTGGTTTTCCCCCTGGCTAACCCGCAGGGATTTTTGAAAATTTATTGATAAGAAACACCAATATGAAAGCAATATAGGGCAGGGGTTAAAACACAAAAGAAATTTTTAAAAAACCCTGTTCAACAGTTCTCCCCCAAATTAAAAAAAAGAAAGCCAAACAACTTTAATACTCCAGGCAGATTTTACTGACACAAAAGGAGATATAAAAAAAAACCCTTTGGAAAAAATTTCCCCCCGATTTTTGGGGGGCCCCCAAGCTGAAAAAAACCAAGAATATTGTTCTAACTAAACCCATGAAAACACCACTGCATCCCACTGATACACTAACAAAATAAACACTTCTTCTCAAAAATAGTTTTAAAAAAAATCCGCCAGTAAAACCCACGTACCAAAGCCCCTGCCCCGGGGGGGTACCTGGGTGGGGTTTCCCCAAAAACCTTTAAACTTGTACCAACTGAGTCCACGGAAAATCACCGCGATATAAAGTCACTTAAAAAAAAACTCGGGGGGAAAATTTTTCCTCACGTCCCCCCCAAATTTTTGTCCCAAGGCGAACGGCCCCTGTCCTTTCGCAATTTCTTTTTTTTATTTTTCTTTTTAAAAAGTCACTAGAAACTAGCACTTTTCCCCAAAACTATCCCAAAGGCCCGCAAGGGTTACACCAAATACATAAAGGTGGTGACCCCCCAGACATAAACAACTATATGCCAATATCAAACTTTTCCATTGCTATCCCCAAAAACTTCGAGAAACTCGTTTCACAGGAGACTATATTTCCCTTTATAACGCTCAAAACATACTCAACCCCTGCCCCAAATTTTGGTTTAAAGGGTAAATTTAAAAACACTAATGATGCAATTATTTAAAAAAGCTTAAAACCTGCTTTACAAAGCATTGGAAAATAAGGGGGGTATCGCTAGGAATTTTTATTTACCCAAGAAATGCGTTTTTTACACAGTAGACCACGGCTCCTAAATCCACCAAACTTGGCCACTATGGTAAAAAGAGGCCTGCGCTTGATATTTTAAAACCTACCTTTCTAATGATATCCGTATGTCACCATTAAAAGGGCACAGGCCCCAATTTAATCCCGGCCACTTGATACTGGAGTTCCGCAGGGGAAAATTTCCTTTGGGCCCTGCCTTTTTTCCTCATTTACAACAATGATCTTTTCCAAAAATATTTCCCCCCACCTGAAACCTATTTTCCTTTTTGACGACACACTTATTTTCATCTCCCAACCCCCAATCCCTTTCTACCCCCCAACACCATTGTTAAAAGAGGAGCTGCTCAAAAAATATCGACTTTGGGTGAAAAGCCAATAAAAATTTTAAAATTAACACTGGCAAAACCTACTTTATTTTTGGGGTTTTGGGAGCAGAGCTATGTTTTCGCAAAATTAACATTAAGATCGACAACACTTAAATTGGGCCCGACATAATGAGGGCAAAAATTTCCCTTTGGGCCCAAACCTCGACAAAACCCAAACCAAATTTCAATACCCCCTGTCCAAACATAAAAAAAAAAAGTAAACCCAAAAATTTTTGGGGAAACCTCTCCATGATACCCATACTACGTACCCCAAAACTGCCCCTTTTAAAACTGGAACCCCTTCCCTTTTTTATCCATACCCCACCTATGCATCTGTGCATGGGGGTTTAACTGCAAACAAAACACCTAAAGCCCAAAAATAACCCCAAAAAAAAGCCGCAAAAAGAACAATAAATCCCCCCTCCCTGGAACACCCCCCCTACCCCTTCATAGATCAAATTTACCCCCCTGGGTTTAGAACTTCCCCCACTTAATACTTTTGCAATCTATATCCCACAGGAAACCCCAAATTCCAATATTTAACCTTTACCTAAAATGGGTTTCTTGATAGTTGTGACAGGATCCACAGGGCATAAACCCAGGGGCACAAACTCTCTAGACATTCCCCTTGGTTTTACTAAAAAACCTTTTTCAAAAAATTATTGTATTTTTAAAGGACCAAAAAACTGGAACCCCCTACCCGGGAAAAATCTAGAACTGCAGACACATTCATCACTTTCAAAAACTTCGTAAGGGAAAAAATTTTGGGGTTTTAAAATCACACTCCCCCACCCCCTTTACTATAAACCCCGAAATAAATATTTTTAATCTTAAAAAAAATAAATCCCCGACTGTCATAACTTTGTCAAAGGTTACTCAAAAATAGACCCCCTTGTATTGTGCCAAAACAAAAAACATTCACAAATTTCTAAACTCAGAATTATGATGGGGACCACTTAGCCTTAATACTAAATCGTAAGGGCCCTTTAAAGTTAAAATTTAAACTAAGTCTGCTCGAAATCCTAGCCCTGAGGTGTCCAAATGGCCCCCTCTGTAATTTTGTAATTTTTTAACATGTAAACCACAAAATACCCAAAACCTGTAAACTCCACATTGTAACCATTATAGAGAATAAACTTGAATTGATATACCATTTTTTCTCATTTTTTTATATTTTATAAAATTTTTATGTTCTGATAATTAAAATTTATTGTAGTTCTTGGCATTTTATAACCAATCTTTGTTCTGACACGAATATTAGGTACTGAAATTTTACTCAAATTGTCACAAACACATTGACAGGTGGACATTTACACATGCATTGGTCATTTACTATTGTCTAGGAATATATAGAAAGTATTTATAGGTCCCAGCAATGTTTTGGATACACGGGAGTATAGAAGAAGAAGGAAGGAGAAGAAGGAAGAAGTTCCCTTGAAGCAATGTGACAAGAATCCAGGAGGGCAGTGATAAGATGAGATATGGGATGACATTTGATGGGTGTCAGCAAGGGTGCAGAGATAAGGGATGACATTTGATGAGCTCATATCTCTGTCTTTGATTATCTCTCTCTCTGTCTTGTCTCTATGTCTGCTTGTCTCTTTCCTTCTCTCTGCTTGTCTGTCTGTCTCAGAGAGAGCCACTGTGAACCAACAGGTATTCTTATGCATTATATCTATATAGGTTATCCTAGGTAATCTACGCTATGTTTAATTGTATTTGTGTGTACCTGTGAGACAGATAAAAAGAGATAGAGAGAGACAGACAGACAGACAGAGACAGATAGATACAGACAGAAACAGATAGAGACAGAGACAGACACAGACAGACAAAGATAGACAGACCCTAAACTTGGGGTTAACATCACTTTTCTTTTAAAAGGGAGTGTTAATATGACATTACATCAGTGAATCCTTGGTGTTTGCTGCCCTGTTTGCTCGAGCTGGCGCTCATTTTAACTGGTGCTCCCACAAGGTACTAAGTGGTCCCAGATTTTTTTAGTATGGTGCACACCGAGTGTTAAGACCCATTCTATGCTGACCAGGCATCTCAGGCCAGTTGTGCCAAATTTGGAAGCAGGAAAAATAAAACGTATATGTACGTTTGGGGCACTAGCGGTAAGTATGTATATATACGTTTGGACTGTTTAGGCATTAAAAGTTAGCTACCAAACCCATACGAAATAAGTATGACATTTAAAGTCCTCCAGACTGACTATTATTTATTATTATTGCCATTGACATACCTTGTTCACTAAGTTTAAGCATTTCTTAAGCTGCCACGAGAGACAGAGAGAATGTAAACACACAGTCGAGCACACCAGCTAACCCCTTTACAATGAACTTCTTTTGTACTTCTTCCATTTTCCTCTTGTTTTTCCTCTTCGAAGTGCTGCTGCACCTCTATCTTGTACTATGGGGTGCATAATGAAATACAAATTTGTACAAATATGTAGTCTTGGAGACTTTGAAAGCTAGTATACTGAGTGGCTGTAGGAAGGAAATTGAGATGCTTGATGCTGAGACACTGCGTTGCCCGTTTCCATGACAGGAAAGTGGGTGCGGGAGGGAAGAAGACCAATTGGTGGAATGATGTAAAAAGAGTAGTAAGAAGGGAGAAAGCATATGAGAGTTTTTTTACAAAGTATAAGTGATGCAAGGAAGGAGGAGTAAATGGAGAGAAAAAGAGAGGTTAAGAGAGTGGTGAAGCAGTGTAAAAAGTGAACTAATGAGAGAGTGGGTGAGATATTATCAACAAATTTTGCTGAGAATAAGAAAAAGTTTTGGAGATAAGTTAAGGAAGCCTAGGGATTGAATGGATTTGATAGCTAAAAATAGGAGAGGAGAGTTATTAAATGGAGAATTAGAGGTATTGGAAAGATGGAGGGAATGTTTAGAGGAATCGTTAAATGTTGAAGAAGATAGGGAAGCTGTGATTTCGTGTATAGGGCAAGGGGGAATATCTTGCAGGAGTGAGGAAGAGCAGGTTGTGAGTGTGGGGGAAGTAAAAATAGGCCTTAGGCAGGGATATGTGATGTCACCATGGTTGTTCAATATATTCATAGATGAGATTGTAAAAGAAGTGAATGCTTAGGTGTTGGCAAGAGATATAGGGTTAAAGGATGAAGAATCTAAAACAAAGTGGGAGTTGTCACAGTTGCTCTTTGCTGATGACACTGTGCTTTTGGGGAATTCTGAAGAGAAGTTACAGAGGTTGGTGGAAAGAGTTTGGTAGGGTAAAGTAAAAGAAGGAATTGAAAGTGAATATAGGAAAGAGTAAGGTGATGAGGATAAACAATTTAGATAATGAAAGATTGGATATAAGATTTGAGAGAGTATGGAGGGGGTGAATGTAGTCAGATATTTGGGAGTAGACGTATCAGCAGATGGGTCTGTGAAAGATGAGGTGAATCATAGAATTGATAAGGGGAAAAAGGTGAGTGGTGCACTGAGGAGTCTGTGGAGACAAAGAACATTATCCATGGAAGCAAAAGAGGGGAATGTATGAGAGTACAGTTATACCATCACTCATATACGGGTGTGAATCATGGGTTGTGAATGTTGCAACAAGGAGAAGGCTGAAGGCAGTGGAGATGTCATGTCTGAGGACAATGTGTTGTGTGAATATAATGCAGAGAATCCATTGTTTGGAAATTAGGAGGAGGTGTGTTACATTAAACGCGATTCTAAAAGCTTAGAGATCTCCAGTGAATACTAGAAAGGACTGCCCTTCTAGCATCCAGCCTGTTACTGGGTTTTCGTAACAATTAGTCATTATCCTTGTCCAATTATCCATTAGAATTCAGTATGAATTATTAGTGCTTTAGGATTACAACTAGTAGGCTACTAACTAGAGAAATTAAAACTTAATAAATTTATTAAGTCTAGAGGTATATTATCAAATTAAATTAAATTAAATTAATCACAGTAATCAAAATAATATCACTTCTCTCGAGTACAATATTATTGTGCTGAAAGCACATATCACATTTATAATTCTTAAGTACCGTTCTGGTACATTAACATTTAATAAGATATTACAAATATGTACAAGTAATTTTGTGTGTATATGTGTAAGTGCTCTGAGTAGTTCACTATGTCTCAAGACTTGACTAGACTTAAACAAGTGACTGACAAAGTCCTCACAAATTAACTTCTTGACCAACTGGCAATCAGAACAGTCTGCTTGAACATAAAAAGAATGCTAAGCCCAATAGCAATATAACAAGCAACTGCGACACAGAATCAGGAACAAGGAGATAATATAACGACACTAAGTAGGGACCATCTGCAGATCCTCCACAAAAGTCACAAAACTCCCATACTGCTGAATCTAAGTTCAGCATAAGAAAACCCCCAACTGTGATAATACACAGATACCAGTACAAGTTAAGTCAGAAGCTACAGCTCAGGACCTGAGTTATTCAGAGTGTCTATGAGACACACAACCTCAGTACAACGTCGAAAATCACTAAGTCTATACAATGTTTTGTGAACAGAGTTCTACAGAACTAACAAGAATAAAGAGACAGACAATCTGTCCAACCACCAAGTGAGTCTAGACCAGACTGAATACTTCAGGCGAGGTGAGGACACCCCCCCCCCTCAATCACGTGATAGCTCCGTGGACAGCTGCAGCTCAGAAACAGAAGCCGGCAGAGTAACAAGCAAAGAGCGATAATTTCAGTAGTTAGACAATCAAGACTTGAACTGAGCACATACCTAACAACATAACTAAGTCAAATAATAATATAAAGTCATATATTTACGATTTAGCTATTATCGCAAATATAAGCAATATAAAATTATATGAAAAGGTAATAAGCATTATATTCATAAACATAAATACATTATATATATTGCAATCCATTCAGGGGTTGCAACAAGGTGTGGGATTACCCAAAATA
>NW_026465092.1:0-14178 GCF_026875155.1 Cherax quadricarinatus
TACTATTGCTCATTACTGCTGCTTCTACTACTGCTTTACTACTACTACTATACTACTATTGTTGTTTTTTGTTGTTGTTGTTGTTGTTGCTGCTGCTGCTGCTGCTGCTGCTGCTGCTGCTGCTACTGCTGCTGCTGCTACTACTACTACTACTACTGCTACTACTACTACTATTGCTGTTGCTGCTACTGCTGCTGCTGCTGCTATTGCTGCTGCTACTGCTGCTCCTGCTGCTGCTGCTGCTGCTGGTACTTTCTACTACTGCTACTACTACTTTCTATTGCTGTTGCTGCTTTCTGCTGCTGCTGCTGCTATTGCTGCTGCTCTGCTGCTCCTGCTGCTGCTGCTGGTTTCTGTGCTACTACTACTACTACTAATGCTACTACAATACTATTGCTGTTGCTGCTACTGTGCTGCTGCTTTACTGCTGCTGCTGCTGTACTGCTGCTGCTGTACTACTACTACTACTACTGCTACTATAATACTATTGCTGTTGCTGCTACTGTGCTGTGCGCTATTGCTGCTGCCCACTGCTGCTCCCGCTGCTGCTGCTACTACTACTATACTACTATTGCTGCTGTGCTTACTTTCTACTACTACTATATACTTACTACTATATTGTGCTGCTGTACTGTGCTGCTGCTACTGCTGTACTGCTACTGGTGCTGCTGCTACTTATACTACTTTCTACTACTACTTACTACTTTCTATACTATTTTCTGCTGCTTCTTTCTACTGCTGCTAGTACTATTGCTGTTGCTGCTGCTGTTGTTCCTGCTGCTACTATTACTATTGCTATTGTTGTTGTTGCTGCTGCTGCTGCTACTGCTGCTGCTGCTGCTACTGCTGCTGCTACTGCTACTACTACTGTACTAATACTATACTAACTACTACTACTTCTATTTTTGGTACTACTACTACCACTATTGTTGTGCTACTAATAGTACTACTACTACTACTATACTATTGCTGCTGCTGCTACTGATACTAGTACTGCTACTACTAAAACTACTACTTCTACTACTAATAATGATAATAATAATTATAATGGTAATAATAATAATAATAATAATAATACTATTGCTGCTGCTGCAGCTGCCACTAATACTACTACTACTACTACTACTGCTGCTACTATTGCTGTCTACTACTACTACCACTATTGTTGCTGCTACTACTACTACTGTTTCTACTACTACTACTACTATTGCTGCTACTACTGCTACTATTGCTTCTGCTTCTACTACTACTACTTCTACTGCTACTACTACTACTACTATTGCTGCTATTACTGCTGCTTCTACTACTGCTTCTACTACTACTACTACTACTACTATTGTTGTTGTTGTTGTTGTTGTTGTTGCTGCTGCTGCTGCTGCTGCTGCTGCTGCTGCTGTGCTGCTGCTACTGCTGCTGCTGCTACTACTACTACTACTACTGCTACTACTACTACTATTGCTGTTGCTGCTACTGCTGCTGCTGCTGCTATTGCTGCTGCTACTGCTGCTCCTGCTGCTACTGCTGCTGCTGGTACTACTACTACTGCTACTACTACTACTATTGCTGTTGCTGCTACTGCTGCTGCGCTTCTCCTGCTGCCTGCGTTTTACGCTGCGGGCTGCAAATAAAACACTACTACGGGCAAACTACTACTACAATTGCTGTTCCCTTCTACTGCTGCTGCGCTGCTATTGCGGGCGCAACTGCTGCCCTGCTGCGGGCGCTACTACTACTACTAAAACTTTTGCGGGCGCTACTACCACAAACTACAACAAACAACTACTACACTACTACCCCTACTACAAAACTTTTGGCAGCTCCCACTGCTGCTACTCTACTGGGCTGGCTGCAACACTACTACACAACTATACACTACTACTTTTTGCTGCTGCTTCCAACTGCTGCTAGTACTTTTTGCTGTTGTGCTGCTTTTTTTCCCTTTGCTGCTACTTTTAAACTATCCCAATTTTTTGTTGTTGTTCCCTGCTGCTGCGCAAACTGCTGCTGCTCTGCTATTTGGCTGCTTTTTAACTGCGTTTGCTGCTGCAACTGCGCGCTACGCTGCGGCTGCTGCTGCTCCCAACTGCTGCTGCGCTGCGCTGCTGCTGCTGCTGATGCAGCAAAACTATACTATTACTATTACTTTTGTTTCAAAACTGCTGCTGCGCTGCTGCTGCGCTACTAAACTGCTGCTGCTGCGCTGCTGCGCGCACTACTACAAACTACTACTACAAACTATACAAACAAACTACTATTATATTGCTGCTATTTGCTGTTTGCGCAACTCCCGCTGCTGCTCCCTTGCAATTACTATTTAACTACTACTACTACTACTTTTAAATTTTACTTTTTGCTGCTACTGCGCTGCGCGCGGGCTGATGCTGCTGATGCTGCTGCTGCGCTGTTTGCGCTTTTGCTGCGGGCGCTTGCTCCCGTGGGGCTGCTGCATTTGCCTGCGCGCAGCTGCCTACTACTACTACTACAACAAACCTACTAAAAATTAATATTCCCAAATTGCTGCTACTGCTGCTGTGCTGCTCTGATGCTGCTGATGCTGCTCTGCTGCGGGCTGCTGCTCCCTCCCGGCTGCTGCTTTTTCTACTGCTGCTGCTGTTTGCTGCGGGACTACTACTACTATATCCTACAAACTACTACAACTTTTAATTTTGCGGGCTAACGCTGCTACTGCTTTTCCCGGATTTGGCTGCTGCTGCTGCTGCTGCTGCGGGTGCGCTGCGCGCTACTACAAACTACTACTACTACTACTTTTAAACTTTTGGGCTGCTACATATCCCAACTCCAATTACATTACTAAAAATAATAAAATAATCAAAATTTTTAAAAGCCGAAAAAGGGCGGGGGAATACCAGAAAATTGAAAGCTTAAATTGTTATACCAATAAAAAGGTTTTCTGTTCAAAGGGGTTTTCGTAATGAAATGCGGGATTGAAATGCGAAAAATTTTTAATGGTTTTTGGCGAAGCGGTTCTTGCATAAACCCCGGGCCAGTCACGGGTAGCCAGACAAGCCTCTGGACAAGTCGGGTGTACCAGAAAACTGCGGACCATCAGTGAAGGCTGGAGGGGCCCCTGGGGCAACTGTAAATTTTACCAAGAAAAAGGGCATTGATGTTAACAGGGGAACGTGATTATCTCTCAGTGTATATACCCCGGGAATGTATATTTCTAGCATGAACATAAATAACAAAAAGGCACAATAACCGTATTTGGAACAATACACAAATAACCCGGGTTTTTTGGGGTATAGCATTAAAACTAAGAAGATATACGCTTCTCGGGTTTTGTCATTTCCCGAAAGGTGAAAAAACCAAGTTATATATATATATATATATATATATATATATTTTATTATATAAATATATATAAATATATTTTAATATATAAAAAATATAAATATATAGTTCATCAAGTATTTTTTTTAAGATCTGGGGGAAATTTACTGGGAGTTTTTGATTTTTCGAAAAACCAAAATTGGGCATTTCATACCACCCTTAAAAGGGGACCGGGAGAACACACCCCGTAAAAACACATCAAAAGAAAAATGGTAGCTATGACAAAAACCCCAAGGTGATTTTTTTTTGATAGGAAACGAAGAAAGAAAAAAAAAAGAGTTTAACCCAAAAATAGTCCACCACCCTTGGAGCCTTGTTGGATTTGGGGGGCCCACAGCCATTGGGCACCTCCGGCCCCACATTTACTGATACCAACAACAAAACCCCCCCAACAAACATGCAGACAACCTCAATTATATTGCTTATATAGGGGGCCCTTTAAAGGGACATCCACCAACAAAAAAAATACCTTTCAAAGTGGCCCCTTCTAGGGGAGTAAAATGCCCCTGTTTGCAGCCTTCACAGAGACCCAGGAAAAAAGATTACTCTGACAGTGAAATAGGGAAAATCCCTGGATAAAAACCTTTTTTCAATGCGACAGAAAGAACAGGCAACAAGGCAGGGAGGTTGGCCTTATGTCAAAGAGGGGCTCTTTTGCACAAGATACTGAACACCACAAATGATGTAGTTAAAGTTCTGACAAAAATCGAAAACCCAAAAAAACTTAGTCATTGTACTTGTATATAAGCCCCGGATGCAACTTCCCAACTTTTCCCAAAAAACAACAAAAAAAATTGACTCCTGCCCTGGTAACTTTCCACCCCATCCCCCCAAACATTTTTGCGGGCCTTGGTGACTACAATCCAACACACAAAAAAAAAGGGGTAGCGGAAAAAATTATTTTACTGAAATAATCCCTGGGGGTAGCTCAATGAAAGGTCACACACACAGGAGCAAACTGAATTTCTGCACAAACAAAACCCTAAGTCAGCATTTACGGAGTCAAAAAAACTGGAGAACACATTTGGCCCTTTAAATTTTCCCAATAATAGGACCGGTAAGGAAATAAACAATATGAAAATAAAAAAAATTTTCTAAATAACAATCTAATTAAAGTCCAGCCCTTGCATGCACAGGCGCCCCAAAAATGGGGAAAAAAGAAATACAGATTTTAGGGAACCTTTACTAAATTAAAACTTCAAAATAAGAACACATCGGGAAACAGGTAAACAAAGCCCTAAATGAAACAAACTGGGGGGAAATTCCTTAAATTACATGGACCCAAACCCAAATTGCCTCGAAAAGATCACCCCTCCGGGTAGCTGAATCCTAAAAGAAAAAGAAAAGAAAAATAAATTTAAGAGAGAAAACGCTCCCTCACGGGAAAACAAAAATCATTGAGCCCCTCAAAAAAGCCAGTTTATCTATAAAACGGAAGGAATTTTCTAACCGGGGAAGTGGAAAATTTTGACCCTGAATTAAAGGGACTCGTACGGGATCCAAGAAAAGACAAGAGGAGCTAAAAGCGTTTAAATTTAAATTGAAAAAAATTTCCGAAAATTTCTTTTCCCAAAATCCCAAAAAAACAAGCCCAAAAACCACTTCAATTTATAGGTACCCCCCTGCTCAGCCCAAAGACGGATCCTGCAAGACACAAAAAAAGGAAATGAGCGAGAAAACCCAAAATCGCAGTAATGAAAACCCTTTTTTAACGAGCCCTAACCAGTTTAAAGATTTTGACAATCCAAACAATTTTTTTGGAATGAGGCCCCCAAAACCCGCCAATGTAGGCCAGATTTATGACAAAAAAATCTAACTCCCCTAGACTTTTTTTTTTGGGAAAACCATCCCAGACAAAGCGGTGCATTCAGCCCCCGGGGCCCCCGAAATCGTGGAACTTTGGTTTTTCAAATTTTAAACTGCAAGAAACCCCCCTCCAAATGGCCCTAAGTTTTGGGTATAGAAGGAGCTTTGACACAGGCGAGATTCCACAGTTCCCCAAAAAAAAACAGATATAGCCCCCCTCCATAAACGGGCAGCAAAGCAGTAATAAACCATCATAAAAACTTTGAAAAAAGTTTTTAGGAAGCCGGATAACAAACCAAACCCGGGCTCCCAAAAATTGCAAAAACCCAGGGAAAAATGGTTTTAGGCAGTCGCTCCTGCCTTTCCCCAACTAAATAAACCCCTATTAAAAGGTCCTAGATGCACTGGAAAAAAAACAGAATGCGGGTGTAGAAAACACAGACTTTTTCAAAACCTTTTACAAGTGGAACCCTGGTGAATAGCACACAAAAAGCGGCAAAAAGATAAATGGCAAAATAGCAATGGATCTTTTAAAAATTTTTAACCCAAACCCCCACACAAAAAGTAGTGGTAAACAAAAATTAAATCAGATGCTGCCAAAAGTGAAAAGCTCTGTCCCAAAAAGGCAAAAGTAGTCGCACCTATCCTGTTTTTTTTTTTCTCACATCCGACATAACAAGATTTTAAAACCCCCCAAACGCGGAAAATCTTTTTCCAGACGATACTAGGAAAACTGCTTTAGAGTGTCATCCATTTTTAACACGTTTTAAACCCCCCAAAAAATATAAAACCCAAATTTTCCCCAATTGGGGAACCCGAAAAACAATATGATGTTTTAAGAAGACAAAAAATTTTAACTACTTTTCCCTTTTGGGAAACCCCGGAGGAAAATTTTAAATAGGACTGATATACTACAAACTCCAATCACAAAATAGAGAGGAAAAGTAATGTGAAGGGCCTGGGTGTGATAATGTCCGAAACCTCACCTTTAAGGGTCAAAAACAATTTCCACTATCCCCTCGCTAGGAAAAATGAATTTGGGTGGATAAAGAGAACATTTAAAAACAAAGGGGCTAACCAATGATGATCCTTTTTTAAAACACTTTTTTTTTCCCCTCTAAGCTGGAAACTGCCCGTACATTAAAAACCCCCCTTCAAGGGAGGTGAAATTGCAGAAAATAAGAAAATACAGAGAACCTTTTACTAAAACGTATAAGTTCCATCAAACAAACCCTTAAACCCAAATTTGGGGGCGCCTGGAAGCCTTTACTTGAAATCAAATAGGGGCGCAGGGGAGAGAGGTATATAATAATCCAAAAACCGGGAAAATTTTGGAGGGGCTGGTCCCCAATATCACCACCCAAAAACACTCCAACGAAAGCAAAAGACTTGGGAGGCATGCAACAACCCCCAGTGAAAAGTAGGGGCGTCACTGGTACACTTAAAAAAAAAATTTCAATGATTTTCCCGGGGGCCCCAAAAAAGTTTTAACTGTCCTCCCACCAGCAATAAGGGGCATTACGGGGAAAACCCCTGGTTGTCTTCAAGAGGGAGCTGGAAAAAACCTAAAGACGATGCCGGGTCAAAAACCGGCTGTGATTGAACTTTTGGGTTGCTGCCCCCACGTAACATCCCCGTTTTATCAGGCCCTGGGTCCCCGGGGGGCCTGGGCTGCACCGGGCCAGGGGGGCGGGTTGGGTCCCGAATGCCCTCCAGGTAGCCTGCAGGTTTTTTGTCCCCGATTAACACAGGAAGCCCCCAGCTGCTGGGCTTGTTAAATCGTTGCTGGGGGCCCGCTTGACCTCTGGTAAATTTGGTTTTTGGGTTCACCCTTCACCTGGTTCCTTTTTTTTTAGCAAAAATGGGGGGGAGCTTCCCCCCTCAAATTCTCTCCAATGACTAAAAATAATTTTAGAAAGGATAACTTTTTTCCTTTAATGTTAGCATACTTTATATTGGGCCCGAAAATTATGAGTGTTTTTGGGGGGGGGGGACAATAACGACTTCCCTTAATTTAAAAATTTACTTGTTTTTTTTTCCCTTTCAACCCCTCGACGAGTTTAAAGTTTTCATCTGTTAACCTCTATTTTTTAATCACTCAGCTGTTTTTTTAAACCCCGCACAAACACTTTTAGACGGGAAAAAGACAAAAGCTGTCAGATTGTTTTTCCCTTGTTTTCTAACAAGAAAAAGACAACTGCTTCCCCCCCCCCCCCCCCCCTCAAACCTCTTGGAGACCCAGCATATATTGGGTGTGTTGTACTGACATCTTTTTGGAAAAGATTTTTTAGACACTACCCCTTCCTTTAGTTTTTAAACAAAACCCTCGAAAACCCCTCCTTTAACCATCACCCCCAGTGTGAAAAACATCTTCGTGCTTTTCCCCTGGTAAAATCCCGTCTTTGGGACCCAACACCAGCTGCAAATTTTGCCGCTACACCATTTTTTTTGTTTCCCCTTTAAAAAATATTAAATATTTTGAATCGAATTTTGCTACTTTTTAAACCCCAAATTTTATAATTTTTTATCTTTTCCTTTTTTTTTAAATTTTTGGGTTTTTTCCGGGAACAGGGGGTTTTTTCCCCCCCGAAAAGTTTTTTTGACTTCATTTTTAAATTTTGAGATTAAAGTAACGTTACGTTTTTGGGGATACAGGGTTTCCCTGTGGGCTTAAAAACCTTTGTTAGGCGACCAAAGGGATCGTTTTGGGAGAGCGGAGGGCTTGTATTTTTTGCTCCTGTTTGATTTCCCCGAAGCCCCATTTCAAATTATAATGGGTTCGTTTTGGGATGGTACCGGTTTTAAACACTGCTGTATTATTCTAGACATCATTGTCTAAACAAACAGCGGCATGAACTTGGTTTTTTAATGTAATCCTTCTTAACAGGTTTAAACCCTTTGGGAAAGACCGTAAGGGCTTCTGTTTTTTCCGTCTTACCTAAGTAGTCTTCTTCTATCTGTTTTAATTTTACTTTTGGGCCCTTCTTTCCCTTTTCCCTTCTGTCTTCCTCTGCCGTATAAGCTTTATTTTAAATTTCCCTTTTTCTCCCTCTTCCTACTCAACCCTTTTTTTCACGCTTTACTTCCTCCTTCCTCATTTCCCCGTCTTTTCTTTCCTTTTTTTCCTTCCTCCCTTTTCTTCCTCTCTCCCCCCTTTACACCTCCCTCTCTTCTTTTTTTCTCAGCTACCAGTATAAATCTACATTCACTGGGGAACTGCGCCTTACCCGGTTGCTTTCCCCCCTGATAGTTGGCTATGGTGAGTCCTTTTTTGGCTGTAGTGGGTTTCCCCTTTTCCGGGTTTGTTTTTGGGGCCCCTTTCCGACTTTGTTGGGGGGCCCCTTTTTCCCCCGGGAAAGGTGGGGTTTCCCCTTTTCCCGCTATATGGGTCCCTTTCTAGTCAAGGTTATCTCTGTTCCCTCTTGATTAATTTCTTCCAGTAAAATGTGGGCTCCTCTCATAGCGCACTACTTTCCCCAAGTACAACAGGGCCCCTGGGCAGGTTCCAATAAAAGAAATTTTTAGCGGTTTTGGTTTTGGGGCCCTCGCTCTTTAAAAAAGGGGGAGGTTTGGGAAAGTCAAAAAAAAAAAACTCTGATGCAGTAAAATAGACGCTTTTTTAAGGGTACCTTTCGCCGACCCCGGCTTTATCAACCAATGCAGTAAATGAAACAAGAGTAATGTGCATAGACGGGTCGGTTGTTGGACGGGATTAAAAGTGCGGGGCCTCTTGTGCTTAATAGAATTTTTTTGGCGAGCATTTCAAGATTATAAAATTAATTGGATTTTTGAGCGATTTATTGGTAGAACGAGGGAGCAGATTCTAAAACCGTGTCCGACCCCAATGACATCCCCCTCCCCCTACCCTTTCCCCCCCCCCCTCTCCCCCCCTTTTTACGTTCCATCCTTCTCCCCGCCCGCAAATGACAAATGTGTAATCTGTCACGAAAGTGGACAAAGAAGGAAAACAAAGAATTTAAGAATGGGGAGGTCCCCACTGCACTCAGGACAACCAAATATCCAGGAACCAAGCCCTTTTCCCCCCCCCCTCCCTTTTTCTAAACTAGAACATCGTATAAGTTGCTATCTTATTCCATATGATTTGAAAGTAGGAACGAAGCAAATTTTTGCTATCTGGGAACACAACAAAGGGGACAAGGGGAAAAATTGGGGGGGGGGATGAAAGGATGAAAGCAGAGGGGTTGATGAGAACGAAGGAGGTGTGGGGTTTGGGGGGATGAGTAAAATAAAACGAAGAGGTAAAAGGGACATAGGAGAAAGGGATGGGTTGGGGTAAACGAAGAGGGAAACGGGAACAGGAAAGGGTAAAGGGTAAAGATAGGGGGGGCAGAGAGGGGGCAAAGGGAGTAGAGAAGAGAAGGGGATGGGGGGTAAAAAGGTGAAATGAGGAGGAAGGGAAAGGGTGAAGGAAGGAGGAGCTAAAAAAAAGTAGGAAATAAAGGTGTTGAGAAAGTATAAAGTGACGAAAAACAAAGAAAAAAATAAAATGAAAAGAAAAAAATAAACGAAGTATAAACAGAGGAAGAGGAGGGGAAGGGGTTAAAAAATGCTACGGGACAAAAAAAGGATATAATAAAGAGGGAAAAATTATTGAAAGGAAAAAAGAGGAGGAGATAAAAAGAAGAAAGAAGAGAGAGGAAGGGGAAGGAGAGAGGAGAAGAGAGAGAAGAGAGAGAGAGAGAGGGAAGAGGGGAGAGAGAGAGAGAGAGAGAGAGAGAGAGAGAGAGAGAAGAGAGAGAAAAAAAGGGGAAAAGAGAGAGAGAGGAGAGAAGCAGAGAGAGAAGAGAGAGAGAGAGGAGAGAGAGAGAGAGGGGGAAAAAAGAGAGAGAAAGAGGGGAAGAGAAGAGAGAGAAGAGAGAGAGAAGGGAGAGAGAGAGGGGGGAGAGAGAGAAGAGAAGAGAGAGAGAGGAAAAAAAAAAATCTTTAATCAACCTTGTCAACCCGTGTAAAAGAGAGAAAGAGAAAGAGAGAGAGAGGGGGGAGAGAGAAAGAGAGAGAGAGAGAGAGAAGAGAGAGAAAAGAGAGGTCCCCTGCTAATCAAGGTAAGAATATTTTAAAAAGGGGAATTCTCAGGTAAGATATGGACCGTGCATTTTGTAACAGGACAGAAAGGTCAGCAGAGAGTATTTTTCCGGGAGCTGGTGTTGGGACAAGTCAGCAGGGGGGATAATATTATGGCAGGTAAGGAAAACAACCCATATCTGTCTTAGTGCTGGGGGTAAACTTTGGGGAAGGGCAGGAAGGAGTTCGGGATAAGAACAGTACCATAAAGTAGTTAGGTTAAGAGGGACCCCATCAATTAACATCATGCCTAAAAAGGGAGTGGGAAATAAAAGGGATGTCAGGGCAATTGGGTATAAATTGCTGGCTAGAAATACGAAAGGAACTTGCAATCCCTTCTTTTGATAACGGGGACCTATTCTTTGACAAACTGTAGTATGCAAGGGTTTGGGGTTCATCTCCTGGAGGAGGGGTTGCATTACCAATTCAATTAGAGGGGAAAATTGATGACTTTTAGGAATTTTAAACTATAATTATAGAGTATGGGTGTTTTGGGAAACAATCAGGTGCACATTAGGTTAAAAAAAACATTTATTACCGGGATACCTCGGGGGAAAATTTTAAAAAGGGACAATATTCAAAATAAAGTTGCTAGTAAGGCAAATCATTTGATCAACAAACAAAGAGGGATATAGAGGTAACGAGTGCTATTTTCCCTTAAATTTACTAACAAAAATAGGAGTCAAAAAAATAAGACAGATGAGCAAAATTTACATGCAGGTAGGTAATATAGATATTATTGGTAAAACAAGACCTGGTTAAACCCTTTAAAAGATAGAGAAAGGGCCTTCGAAGAAACCCATACAGGTTATAAACTTTTCCCACTGACGGGGTCAACGGGAAGGGTGGTGGAGTGGCGATGTATATCAGAAAAAATTTTTAAATTTTTTCTTAACATAAAAAGAAAGGGACATCGAACACAAAATCTGTTGGGGTACAGTTTCCGAGGGACGTGAAAAATTTAATTTTGGGTGGATTTATAGCCCCCAAAACCCTTGATAGGGAGGGCAGAAAGCTTTTTATGGGACAAATTCATTGGCATCTAAAATTGAAAATTTTGTTAAAAGGAATTTTAATTTTTAAAAATTGATGGAAAACAATAGACGGGAAAAACTGAGTCTATGCTTTTTTTGATACGGTTCGGGTTTGCTTTTTAGAACATTTTGAGACAGAAACCAACTAGGGAAAAGTCTCTTATTTTGGTTCTTACCAACAAAGATTCACAAATTTAAAATCTTGAGTAATGAGAGCTTGGGAAAGTAACACAAATCACTAGTTTCGTAATAGGGGAATTACCCAATAACTGCAACAAATCTCTTCCCGATTTTCGTTTGGGGCCGATTCATGGGATTGAAAAATTTAACCTGGTGGGCTAAAGTTGGTCCTTACTATGGTCAGGGAGGGGACTTGGGTTTCCAAAATGACGTTTTTCAGAGCATAGTTTGCTGCCAGACAACTTTTGTTTCCCATAGGGAAATGATCTAACAAAAAAGGTCCCAAAGATAACAATAATTTAAAAAACTCTCACTGGGGCAAAAGAGGGCATAAAGAATCAAAAAGGGGGTGGGGAAAATTTGAAATCAAAACATTCAATTAAAAGAGAGAAATAAAGAATGGAATAAGAAAAGCTAAAAAGGGGGTTTTGGGCAAGGTCGCAAGGGGTTCAAAAGATTAACCCCCAAAGGATTCTTTTCAGGTATGCAAAAAAGATTAGGAAAAAAATTGGCCCACTTAAGAGTAACTCTGGTCAATCACAGACAGTGATAAGGATATTGTGAAATTTCTAAAAACCTACTTCCTCTCAGTTTTTCACCCAGGGAAAAAACAGATTTTGTAGAAAAAAGGATGCAATAAACTATATACATAGCGGGAACTATGACATGGGGCCTCAGACAAAAGAGAAACTAAAACCAACAAATCCCCCGGCCCTGTGAACTGTTTGTAAGGAAGAGAAATTAGCATACCTTTTTGGGTAACTTTATAACATATCACTACAAAAATGGCATAGTCCGATAAATGGAAAATGGCAAATGTAATACCTATTTTACCAAAAACGGTGCAGGCCCTTGGCTTCGAAATATAGACCAATAAACCTTACCTCCATTGTGGGAAAATTTTTGGAATCAATAATTGCCAAGCAATTCGTAGCCACTTGACAGACACAATTGATAAATGAATTCAACACGGGTTTACAAAGGGGAGTTCCTGTCTACGAATTTACTAACTTTTTCACAAGGGGTTTGAGGAGGAATCATGGTAATGAAAATGATATTTTGTTATGGACTTCAATAAGGCTTTCGGGTAGAGTTCCACACCAGAGGGTATTGAGGAAACTTAAGACACACGGAATAGGAGGAGAAATTTTTTCCTGGGGGGAGGCATGCGACAAATAGACAGCAGAGAGTTTTCATAAATGGGGAGAAACAGGTGGGGGGCCCTCAAACGGTGTTCCTCAGGGTCAGTGTTGGGCCCGTTGTTGTTTACAATTTTCAAAACGACAAAGTGAGGGAATAAAAAGTGACATAACAAATTTGCGAACACCAAAAAGGCCGTCAATTCTTCAAATTTAGGACACAAGCACTCCGATGATTTTAAGGACTGATGCAATGATCGGAGAAGGGCAGATGCTGTTTAATATTGACAAATGCAAAATCTAAATGTTGGACAGGTAAATAACCATGCCACATATAAACTAAATAATGATATCTAATACTACTGAATTTTCGAAAAGATTTAAAGTTATGGTTTTCAGTAATTTAAAACCAAGACAACGTGCATTGTGTTCGCAAAAAAGCAACAAATTCTCGGCTTCATATCAGGTTGTTCTTCAACTTATATACCTTGTTTGGCTCATTTAGACATTCTGCTCAGTTCGGTCACCCCTATTACAGAATGGATATTAAATGCTCGAAAACGTAAAGGGAAAAAGGAGGAAAATATCCCCTTATCAGAACTCTTCCCCAGAGGAAGACTGAAGGCCCGAACTCACCCCTCTCGAAAGGGGAAATTTGGGGGGGCTGATGAGGGTATAAAAGGAAAAACAGAATAAATAAAGGGGATGTAAATACGGCTGAAAAATTTTCCCCAATGGTTTCAAAATTGGAAAAAATTTAATTGAGGAAGGGTATAGGGAAAACACTGGGTTTGGTAAAATTTTTGGTTGAGTGGGAAAAAACTCCCGAGACAGTTAACGGCTTTAAAATAGATTCAAAAATGGTTAGATAAATCATATGGGTGTGGGGGTGGAGTTTGGGCCTGACTACTTGGCCCTGGGTGTGGTCGTGCCCTCCTTGAATGGAGGTGCCGACGGGTGGGTTATTGGGGTAATCCGGGGGGGCACATGGGCCCGCCCCTGCATGGTCAGTAGGCCCGTTTCAGTGTTCCTTCTTCCCTTTTTTCTTATGACCCTTAAAAAAGGGGGAGGAGGAAAAGATGAGTGACGAAATATAAACAGGGGGAGGGGCGAGAGGAAAATAAACAGGGAAAAAAAGTAAGGGTGAAAAAAAAAAGGCTAAAACAGGTAAAAGATATTTCATCACTTTCACTCCCTTTTTTCACCTAAGAATGGAATATATGATTTGTATCATGTTTCTCTCTCTCTCTTCCCCTCTCCTCTCTCCTCCTCCTTTTCTCCTCTCTCCTCTCCTTTTCTTTCCGCCCCCTCTTTCTCTCTCCCCCTCTCTCTCTCTCTCTCTCTCTCTCCCTGCGTTCAAAAAGCAACAATAGAATTTCCAGACCCGTGACAAAGCAAAATTTTCCTCCTATTCAAAACATAATTTAAAAATGAATTATAACCGCAAATGGATCACACACACACACACACACCACACACTCACACACAACACACACACAACACCACACACACCACCACACCATACACACACACATTACACACACACACACATACACAACACACACGCACACACACTACCCCCCCCA
>NW_026465093.1:0-25000 GCF_026875155.1 Cherax quadricarinatus
TTTTGGGGCCCCCGTTTCCTGATTTAATTTTTAAAATATTACAAATTATGAGGTAATTTTGGTATTATGGCTAAGTGACTAAATACTGTTTGTGAGTTTAGCAATGCGAAGCTTTTGTTTTGGCACAGTACATAGTTTCAGTTTTGGAGTACACAGGATTCATATTTTAAGATTGAGATTAATATTTCTGTTTATGGTCAAATGGGTGAGTGAGTGTAAGTGTGAACCACCAGGTGGTATTCGTGTAGTTAGTTGATGGGGTGTATCAGGGAGATAAGATGTTTTCCTAATGGTAGTTTTGAAGGTGATGAATGCGTCTGCAGTTCTAGAGTTCTCAGGTAGGTGCCCAGATTTTAGGGCCTTTGACATACATTGAATTTTTTGTAAAGGTTTAGTCGACACGGGGAATGTCGAGAGATGTTTGTGTCTGGTGTTATGCCTTTTTGGGTTCTGTCACAACTATCAAGAAAGCGTTTTAAGGTCAAGGTTGATATTGGAGTTTTAAGGTCCTGTAATGTAGATTGCACAGTAGTAAGTGTGGATGTACTGAACAGGGAGTAAGTTTAGATCTATGAAGAGTGGAGGGGGTGTTTTTGCCAAGGATGGATTTAGTGATTATTTTTAAACTGCAGCTTTTTGTTGGGTTTTTAAATTGGCTTTAGGTGTGTTGCTGCAGTTGATTCCCCCAAGCACAAAAGCATAGGTGAAGTATGGATAAATAAGTGATGGTATAGTGTGAGAAGGGCATTTTGGGGCAACGTAGTATCGTATTTTGGGGAGAGGATCCCAACCGTTTTGAATACTTTTTTGGTTATGTGTTGGATATGGGTGCTGAAATTCAGGTTGTTGTCAAGGTATAGGCCTAGGAATTTGCCCTCATTATGTCTGGTAATAGAGTGTTGTCCGATTTTAATGTTAAAATTTGTGCATCTCCTGCTCTGCTACCAAAAACATAATATAGTAGGTTTTGCATGTTAAGCATAAGTTTATTGGCTGTCATCCAAGTCGATATTTTGATCAGCTCATCGTTAACAATGGTGTTGAGGGTGAAAGATGACATAAGTCATGTCATCAGCAAAGATAATTGGTTTCAGGTGTTAGGATACGTTTGGAAGATCATTGATGTATATGAGGAAGAGCAGGGGACCAAGGACACTTCCCTGTGGAACTCCAGTATCAAGTGGCCGTGTTGTTGATGCTGTGTCTTTAATGGTGACATACTGATATCTATTAGTAAGGTAAGATTTGAAATAAGCAAGCGCATGGCCTCTTATACCGTAATGGTCAAGTTTGTGGAGTAGGATGTCGTGGTCTACTGTGTCAAAAGCTTTTCTTAGGTCAATAAAAATTCCTAGTGGATATTCCGTATTTTCCAATGCTGTGTAAAGCAGATCTAGCATTTTTATGATTGCATCATTAGTGTTAGTTTTCCTGAAATCCAAATGGCAGTGGTTAGTATGTTTTGTGCCGTTATAAATGAATATAGTCCCCTGTGCACGAGTTTCTCAAGATTTTGGATCGCAATGGTAAGTTTTTGAATTATTGACCTGCTATTTTTGTTTAAGTCTTAGAGTCAACCACCTTATGTTATCATGGGGATTCGAACACGTGGATATGTAAAGTAATACTCCACATAGAGCTGGAAGTACGTATATTGTAACTGAATGTATGTGGAAAGGCGCCACACGCCGAACCTGCCTCTCTCTGCCCCTTGACTAGACTGACGAGAATGCCCATGGCGAGGGGGCCTTGAAACATCTGCTAGGTCAGCATCAATAAAGATACAGCCAGTGATCACGCGAGAACGGTTGTAGTGAGTCATCTACTGTACAGCTGGTTACATGTAACTGGTTTTACTACTACTGCGAGATCGCGACGCTAACGTATGTTCGTCCCGACATACAACTACTACAAAACTAGAGATGGCAGGTGTAGCGGCATGGGCTGTTCTATACAATGCCAACGTACTACACGAGCACCACTGTGATTGAACATTATAACATACATAATAGAACATTGAAATGGAAGTCTTACGTAACTGAAACTGTAAGCAATACAAGGGAGGTGACGGGCGAGCGAGGCGTGCGCGGCCGCGGCGAGAGCGCGAGCGAGATGAAAACTCAGGAGCGGAAATGAAACTCATAGCGTGCGCGCGAGTGCACCGCGAGCGAGCTGCGCGTGCACACTCATCGAATGAAGACTCATCGAATGAAATCTCACGAGCTTGAGCAAAAATCTCAAATTGATCGATCGATCTGAATTCATGTGATCTACAGATTCTGAGTAAGGAATATATTCAAAGAAAGAGTGTTAACAGAAAGGCAGATTCGGTGCACTCAAATCAAGACTGTTAAACTCTCAGAATGTGGAGAGAACAATAGAAACACAAAAAAAAAAAATTTCTTTTGTAAAAAAAAAAAAAAAGTACTGGGGGATAAGTTGATACGTGTAATTATTCATCTCTACAGGTATTTACATTTAAAACCCCAACTCTGCTAGGGTAAGATTTGACACATGCAGAATGAGGTGTCCCCCCACCCCCCATCCCTCCTGGAGGATCAAACACTGTGCAATTTGGCTAACCCATGCTGTATTTGAGGTAAATCTGAATTGGAAGTTACAAATGATACTGAAGGATTTCTCATACCTTCGTGTACGTAGGGAAATAACGACATTCAGGTTCATCATCTGACTGAGTGTCAGAAAAGAGAGTACAGGATCAGGAAGATTGTCAGAGGTCTGGCACTTTATAGTCTGGGTTGAACATCATTATCAATCACATAATAACTTCAATATATCTAAATGCGATTCTTTATACTGACCAGTACTACTCTCATAACCTTATACTTTATTACCAGTGATATGTTCAACTACTCGATAAGGACCAACAAACTTTTGATCAAGCTTTGGCATTGCAGACGTTTTGTTAAAGTTAATCAGCAAACTCTCGAACCTACTTTGAATTTGGATGGCTTTGCTCGAGTGTTTGCGAACTTGTAAAATTCTGCCTTTGATTATGAAGTGTTTCACGATTCGTCTCAAAACGACTTTGAGCTAAGCTGGTAACGAGTTGCTATAAATAAATCAGGGTTGTAATTTGGTTTCGATTAGGAATATAACAACTCATAAGGCAAACGTTTATCTACACCGTACAATGCATAATGTGGAGTGTCACCTATAGACACATTGTAAGCAGAATTTAATAGCCACTGCACACAGGTATACCCTTCTCACTCTCCCACCTCCGCGCATGCAATTCATCATCATATATATCGTTGGTGGGAAGTGGAGTAAAATAGAACATCTCTCTCCATAGTACACACACCACACACACACACACTCGTTCAGGGACACACACGACCCGCGAGGGGGGCGGAGGAGGTGATATATCTAGGAACGAATGGTTAGAGAGATATATCTAGATCGAGGGTAGGCACACTACTATCATACACATGAGATCTCGCGTGACACACATTACACATCATCTACGCTGCAGCCGCTCACATCATTGGAGGGGCGGTGGTAGGATGGGGGAGGTCAGTGGGGGGGGGTAGGGGTGGTGTAAAACGGCTTGTGAGATGTGGGCGTGGTGCGGGTCTTATAGGGGGAGGGATATATTGGGGGGGGCGTGGGTGTGGGCTTGGAGCGGAACAGCTGGTACTCACTGGATATATCATCATATCATCATCGCACACACTACACACAAATGAGAAGTGGACGTGCATCTGTACACACACACACACAAATGTAGTATGTATCGCCAATATGTATGAGGGAGGATCAAGGGGGAGGATGTGGGTGGGTTGGTTGAGATGTTAGTGGGGAGTGGGGTAGAAGTGGAGCTAGAGTGGTAGATTGTGGTGGGGTTTGTAGTATAGTTGGTTTCTATATGGATACGACATATGAGAGTGCAGGATTATAGTAATTGGGGGAGTGCGAGATATGGATCTCTATCTATATTTATGATTGAATGTTAGTGGGAGTAGTGAGGTGTGGGGGTGGTTGAGAGTGTGTAGGAGGGGGTTAGTTCTTAAGTAATGATAACATTTAAAAGAAATAGAAGAGAGATAAACAGAACTAAATGTAGAAGATGGTGGGATTCTAAAAAGTTCTATATAAAGATTTCTATTATATTGATTAATTTATAGTTATCATAATATAGAAAATCTATGAACTGATTAGTCTGAAGGTATGGAGGCGTTGTTGACATGATAATATAATAAGGACAGAGATCTGTTTTTTTTATTTAGAAGTGAGCATGAGATTTAATATAGAGATAACATTAAATAAAGTAGATTAGAAGAAAGATAGTATGCGTTGCACTGGTATTTTAGAAAGTGGGGGTGTAACTGGGTTTCTGATAGAATCTGATGTGTGGATTATGAAAATATGGGATTTGTTGAGGAGCTGGTTGTGATTAGTTAGACATAAGTGAGATACTATATGAGATCTATCTATATATATCTATATATACTGGGGTGGAGGTATAGGATGATATTTGTGTGTGTGGTTAGGATGTGTGATGGGGTTGGGTTTTTTGGTTGTGAGTTATAGAGGGTGAATGGTGTTTGGGGTGATGTGGTTTTGGTGGTGTGTTGGTTTTTTGTGAGATTTGAGTGGGGTGTGTGGTGATTGGTTTGTTTGGTGGGGTGGTAGGGGGTTTGTTTTTGATGTGTGTTGTATTAAAGAGGGGTTTTTTTAGTTGATTTTATCTATCTATATATATATGTTATATGTTTTTTGTTTTGTGTTTTGTGTGGTGTGTGTTTTTTTTGTGGGTAGAGTGAGTGTGTGTGTTTGGTTTGGTGGTGTTGTGGTAGGGTTTGGTGTGGGAGGGTGTGTGTGTTGGGGGGTGGTTGAGTATGTATGATGTGTTTGTTAGGTATATTGGGTTGGGTGTGTGGGTTGGGTGGTGTGTTGTAGGTTGTGCGTAGTGAGAGAGTGTTATATAGTAATATTATTAGAGTGTAGATGAGAGGTGGGATGATATTTTGTGGTGTTTTGTTGGGGAGTGGATTTGTGGATATTAATGGTTAGGTTTATTTAATTAGTTGTGAGAGAGAGAGGAATGAATGAGGTGTGAGAGTGGGAATATAATATTGAAGATGATGATTATTGCTTTATAATTTTGTATATAATTTTAGTTTGAATAAGGGTAGGGTTTATCATAAGGAGGTGGTGGTAGTGGTGGTAGTGGAATGTTTCTTAGAAGTATGATGAGTGTTTTTGGTGAGGAGGAGCTTTATTTTGAATTGTAAGTACACATCTATACTCATATCTAGGATGTTGGGGAGATATATCTGTTATGTGTGAGATATATCTATGTGTTTATAGAGTATCTCTATGAGAGTGATGGGAGATGTAGAGTGGTGTGGTTGTGTGGTGAGGTGTGTTGTTGTTTTGAAATGTTTTGGTTTAGGGTAGTTGTGTGTTATTTTTGGTGATGGGAGAGTGGTGTGTGTGAGGTTGGGTGTGAGGTGGGTTGGTGTGGGTGAAGATTGTTAGTTGTTGTGAGGTGTGGGTTGGTTGGGGTTATAGAATATATATATGTGGTGTTTTTTTTTTAGGATTGAGGTTTTATAATAGTATATTTTATAGATGTTGTAAGTGTGGTTTGATTGGTAGGTTAGTGCTGGGTTTGTAATGAGTTTGTGGGTTTTTTATGTTTTTATGTGGTATTTGGTTTTGTTAGAGCTATTATTTGGTTTGTGTGAGAGAGATGAGAGAGAGTGTGTGTTTTTGAGTTTTATGTGGGTTATATATTAATGTGAGAGAGAAGAGAAGTTTATATTTGTGAAAAATATTTTTTTAAAATAATTTTTATAAGTTGTATGTATTAAAAAAGTTTTTATATATAAATAAATAATAAAGGTAAGAATATAGTTTTAAAAAGTTGAGATTTTAAAGGAAAAAATATATATTAAATTTAAAATATATATATGATTTATATATATATTTGAATGTTAAGAAATAAAAAAATAAAAAATTTTATATATATTTTTTAAGTATTATAAATTATTTTGTTGTTGTTTTGTCCACTTTTTAGTATTATCTTACAATTTTTATGATGTAATGATAACAGCACAAAAATTTCTGCTGTGCAACAAAATAATGGTATACACACGTCTCTGCGAAAAAATAGAGGAATGGAGACACGCGCTGTCATACAAAAAAAGACACACTTAAATCTTTACATAGAAAATAAATGGATAATTTTGTAAACTGCGGTGAATATCACTGCATGAAACTACAATGACAATTACTGGAGAATAACAAATCTGAAAGAGTACAAATACAAAAATTAATCACTTCACACAGAGTGACTGACTGGTACACTACACAATAATACTTACTACAGACAGAGAGTAGCATAAAAAAAAACACAGATAAAAAAATATGAGATGAGCGAATAACACTGAAAAATATTGCAAAAATTAACGAGTCAAAGAAACACTGAGTCTACACTGAAAACACAAGGTTTAGAGTACACAAGAAATTCACTATAAATGTCTCACACATGCAAATGTCTTTAAATGCATGAAAATTGTCTCTAAACAGAAAATTATCACTGAAGTCTGTAGTAGTCGACAGTGATGACTGGTGATGAGGAAGGTTGTCCTGCGCGGTGATGACGCCGACACTCACACTGTCGTCGTGAAGAAATGCGCTTTCTCGGTGAACTCACATAACTGGCTTTATCGGTGGTGCTCAGCTACATCTCTTGACCAATTATGTGAGCTAAAACAGTTCTAGGACCCGGTACAAGGGTGCAAACAACCACAGGTAGATGAGGTGGATGGCTGATGGTGGTGGTTGGTGGTGGGTGGGTGAAGGGAGAGTGTATAGCAGTGGGTGAGGTGGTGACTCTCGCTGGCGCTCACTGGCACGCACTCCACTCACTACTCACGAAGGTGGCTTGATAAGCCACTATGCCACAGGGATGGTGAAGACCACTCTTAGCATCCAACTGGCATCCAACTGGGAGCACAAAGCGATATATGAAACAATACTTCAGAGGATGCGTGGCTTACTTCTCTCTCTCAGCTGGGTTAGAAGTTGGGTTGGCTGACTGGCTTAACCCACGAGAATGGCTGACTGGAAGACGTGTAACGATGCACACAGCACGGAGGAGCAGGTGGATGACAGGAGACAGGCTGGAAGACAGGCTGACTGGCGTTCACTTCCACAGTCTGGCTTATTGACTGGCTTAATTGCAAAATCTGGGTCAACCCCTCGGAGATTGAAGCAATTAGCACACGAACTAAGCCAGGAAGCTTGAAACGGCTGCAACAGGCTTGCAGGCTGGAGGTGGAGGTTGTGAGGGGAGCGAGTAGCTTGAGATGGGTGAGACGGTTCACCTTTGACCCGCCGGCTACTCACAGTCTTCTAACCTCTTGAAATACCCTTAAAAAGCTTAATTTCCACGCTCCACACCGTTGCCACCATTTATCATGTGGGATTCGAACACGTGGATAGGGTAAAGTAATACTCACGTAGGCTGGAAGTACATATATTGTAACTGAAGTATGTGGAAGGGCGCCACAGCCGAACCTGCCTCTCTCTGCCCCTTGACTAGACTGACTGAGAAGTGCCCATGGGCGAGGGGGCGCTTGAAATCCTGCTAGGTCAGCAACAATATGAATACAGCCAGTGATTCACGCAGAGACGGTTGGTAGTGAGTCATCTACTGGTACACTGGTTACTGGTAACTGGTTACTACTACTGAGATATGTATTGGTGTAACCCTTGCCATCTTGAGTAGTTTCGGGAAGGTGCTAGTTTCTAGTGACTTGTTAAAAAGTAATGAAATAGCATGCGAAAGGACATGGGCCGCTCGCTTGTACAGTAATGGTGGGACATTAGACAGATTCCCTGAGTTGTTTTTAAGTGACTTTATAATCTCAGTGACTTCCCAGGGCTCAGTTGGTGCAAGATAGAAGAAATTTGGGAAATTCCCACCTAGGTAGTCCCTGGCATGGGCATTGGTATGTGGGATTTTATTGGCGAGATTAGATCCTATGGTTGAGAAGAAGTCGTTTATCTTGTTAGCTGTGTCAGTGGGATGTAGTGGTGTTTCATTAGGTTTAGTTAGGACAATATTCTTGTTTTTTTCAGTTTGTGGGTCCCTAGAATCTGAGAGAGTGTTTTCCAGGTCTTTTTTATATCTCCTCTAGTGTCTGTGAATCTACTGGAGTAGTATAGTTGTTTGGATTTTTTTATTACTTTCGGATCTGATCAGTGGGTCACTTATTTAAAACATACTGGTCGGTGATTTGGGCTAACACATGAAGGAACTACTGGAAATTATTTAACCGAGTAATATGTGATTAGATTGATACATAAGTATAATTTGCATGTTGGAGAGCCGGTGACTGCTGGCAGCTCCTACAATGACGAACGGTCGAGACCTCAGCCCTTATTTACAGCCTGAAGGTTTATGGATCACTGTATTTAGCTTTTCTTGATTTTTTCCATCTCCACCACAACAATTGCTATGTTATCACTATGGTTGGCTCGTGAAGATTATTGGAGGAAAGTCGCTTTTTCTGAGTTAATATTTGTTTTTCACTGTGTATATTGTGATGTCTGCTAACTACAGGTTATATGAATTTCTACTGTATACATCTAGTATCTCAAAAATGAAGAAAAAACTAATGATGGTCACTCCACTCCACTAAGTTCCATTTCGTTACTAGTTAGTCACCACTACAACATTGTGGTAATGTTTCTGGATGATAAATGGCCTTATTGTTAAAAGCCTTCGAGGCCGGCAACATTGCAGACCTGGAGAGTGTACAAAGAACTTTTATGGCACACATAATTACGACTTCCAGCAGGCATGCGTGAGCGTGTTTGATAGGAGTGAATGGAGACAAATGGTTTTTAATACTTGATGTGCTGTTGGAGTGTGAGCAAAGTAACATTTATGAAGGGGTTCAGGGAAACCGGCAGGCCGGACTTGAGTCCTGGAGATGGGAAGTACAGTGCCTGCACTCTGAAGGAGGGGTGTTAATGTTGCAGTTTAAAAACTGTAGTGTAAAGCACCCTTCTGGCAAGACAGTGATGGAGTGAATGATGGTGAAAGTTTTTCTTTTTCGGGCCACCCTGCCTTGGTGGGAATCGGCCAGTGTGATAATAAAATAAAAATAAATAATTACGATAAGGCACCGAAACTACTGGGAACGGTTGAAGGTCCTTGATCTGTGTTCCCTCCTTATGAAAGCAAAAGACTCGGCAGGAGATGCAACATTCCCCCAATGAAAAGCAGGGGCGCCACGAGTACACTGAGAGACAACCCAATAAGTGTCGGAGCCCAAGACTGTTCGATTGCCTCCCAGCATACATAAGGGGAATTACCAATATACCCCTGGCTGTCTTCAAGAAGGCACTGGACAGGCACTTAAAGTCAGTACCTGACTAACCGGGCTGTGGTTCGTACGTCAGCTTGCGTGCAGCCAGCAGTAACAGCCTGGTTGATCAGACCTTCCGGTTTAGGCGTGCGGCTGAGCGCACCCTTCCGGTTTAGGGCCTTCTACAGAGAGCACCCTTCCGGTCTAGGACCAGCGGTTGGAGGGTCCCCTTTTCACACCTAGGTGTTACTTCCGGTTTGACCTTGACCTCGCCCTCGAGACTACCTCACCCTTGACCCCCCAACCAATACCCCCGCCCACGACCCCCCCCCCTTCGCGACCCCCCGTCGCGCCGCGCGCCCGCCCGCGCGCCCGCCCGCGCCCTTCGCGACCCCCGCATGCGCCCGCCCGCGCGCCCGCCCGCGCCCTTCGCGACCCCCGCCCGCGCCTTTCGCGACCCCCGCCCGCGCCTTCTGCTGCGCGTTCTGCAGCGTCGTCCGGATCGCCCCCGCGCCTCGATTTTTTTTCCGATTTTTTTCGAATTTTTTTTGAATTTCATTTTCTTGTGCTCTCCATCTCCTCGGATCAAATTTTTAAGGTTCCCCCTCTCACTTTCACCCACCCCCCATTCCCCCTCCGAATTTCACCCCCAACCCCAAAAATTTCTCGATATCAAAGTCTCCAATTCCTCGGATCAAATTTTTCTCGATATCAAAGTCTCCACTTCCTCGGATCAAGTTTTTAAGGTTCCCCCTCCGACTTTCACCCCCCCAACCCCAAAAATTTCTCGATAATACAAGTTTTTGGATTCCCCCCTATGGGGTTTTCGAAATTCCCCCCTCCCACTTTCACCCCCAATTTTTCTCGATAATACAAGTTTTTTGGATACCCCCTATGGAGTTTCGAAATTCTTATGATCTCCTCGGATCCCCCTCCCACTTTCACCCCCCCAACCCCAAAAATTTCTCGATATCAAAGTCTCCACTTCCTCGAATCAAGTTTTTTGGATTACCCCTCCCACTTTCACCCCCAATTTTTCTCGATAATACAAGTTTTGGATTCCCCCCTATGGGGTTTTCGAAATTCTTATGAGCTCCTCGGATCAAGTTTTTGGATTGCCCCTCCCACTTTCACCCCCAACCCCAAAAATTTCTCGATAATACAAGTTTTTTGGATTCCCCCCTATGGGGTTTTCGAAATTCTCCAATTCCTCGGATCAAGTTTTTGGATTCCCCCTATGGGGTTTTCGAAATTCCCCCTCCGACTTTCACCCCCCAACCCCCCAAAATTTCTCAATATTACCAAGTTTTTGGATTCCCCCCCTGGGGGTAAGCATGCTTACTACAGGTCTAAACAAGTCAAATGAACTAAGAAGGGTGTTTACTCGGCGGTCAGTGACGTCACACATACAAGCTGAATCTTGTCGACCCTTTTAGTTCATTAAAGTTAATAAGGGGATATAGTACCTACATCATAGGGAAAACATTTTCACTCTTAACCCCAATTTTTCTCGTTTTAACCCTTTTAGTTCATTAAAGTTAGTAAGGGGACACAGTATATCAGAAAGTCACATTTTTTTTTCGTTAATACCCACAATTTCTTTACAACACAAGTCTAGACATTTTTCTCGTTTTAACTATTTCATCTCAGGTCACTCCCCACGAAGTAACCTTCTCCCCACCCTCCCAAACCCTCACACTCCAACCAACACCTCACAATTTTCACTCATAACCCCAATTTTTCTCGTTTTAACCCTTTTAGTTCATTAAAGTTAATAAGGGGACACAGTACATCAGAAAGTCACCACATCGCTCACATCCACTTTCGTTAAATTCACTAGTCACAATTTTACATATTACGAAGTTAAATACGCACTTTTACTTTGAACACCTTCATAAGTACTCTCATAATCATTTGTACACCTTCAAAAACACCTTTGAATAACCTCAAAACACCCTTGAACACCTTCAAAACACTCTCATAAATCATTTGAATACTCACATAAACACCTTTGTACATTTCCAAACAACACTGAAATACTCCAAAAACATCATTCGAACACCCCCAAAATCACCTCTGTATACTCCCAGAACACCTTCATAAGTACTCTTGCACATCAATTGAACACCTTCAAAAACACCTTTGAACATTTTCCAAAACAACACTGAAACACTTCCAAAACACTATTTGAGTACTCCCAAATTACACCACTGAATACACTCAAATCACCACCCAAATCACCATAAACTAAGATCAACACCCACAACACCCCCACAACCCACAACACCCACAACACCCACAATTTTTTCTCGTTTTATCTAATTTCATCAGAAAGTCACAACAACCACAACTTATAACCACTTTTTCAGCATCTCTAGTTCGACAAACATCACCCACATCCCACACCACCCACAACACCCACAACCACAATTTTTTCTCGTTTTAACTAATTTCATCAGAAAGTCACAACCCACATCACCCACACCCCACAACACCCACAACCCACATCTCCCACAACCCACATCACCCACAATTTTTTCTCGTTTTATCTAATTTCATCAGAAAGTCACAACAACCCACATCACCCACACCCCACAATACCCACAACCCAACAACACTCACACCTCACATTTTTTCTCGTTTTAACTAATTTCATCAGAAAAAGTCACATCAACAACCCACTTATAACGTCTTTTCGGTATCTCTAGTTCGACAACAACACCCACATCCCACAACACCCACAACCCACATCCCTCACACCCACAACACACACAACCCACATCACCCACACCCCACAACACACACAACCCCACCCACATCACCCACAATTTTTTTCTCGTTTTAACTAATTTCATCAGAAAGTCACAACAACAACAAACCACAACTTATAATCACACCTGTGAATAACCTCAAAACACCATTTGAGTACTCCCAAATACACCACTGAATACTACTAAAACACCGCTGAATACACTCAAAACACCACCAAAATCACCATAAACTAAGATCAACACCCCACAACCCACAACACCCACATCCCACATCACCACAACCCACATCACCAACAACCCACAATATTTTTCTCGTTTTAACTAATTTCATCAGAAAAAGTCACAAAAACAACCCACTTATATCATCTTTTCAGCAACTCTAGTTCGACAACAACACCCACAACACCCACGTCCCACAACACCCACAACCCACTTCACCCACACCCCACAACACCCACAACACCCACAACCCACAATTTTTTCTCGTTTTTTAATTTTTTATAAAAGTACAACAAAAATTAATAATAAATTTTTTTGTTTTAAAAATTTTATAGAAAAAATCCCAAAATAAAAATTTTAAATTTTTTGGTATTTAGTTGAAAAAAACCCCCCAAAAAAAAAAAAAAAAATTATTTTTTGTTTTTAAAAAAATTTATAGAAAAGTAAAAAAAAAAATTTTTTCTTTTAATATTTCTAGAAAAGGTAACAAAAAACCATTATATCTCTTTTTGGTATTTAATTGAAATTAAAAATTTTAATTCCCAATTTTATTAATTTTTTTTTTTTTATGAATTAAAAATGGGTAATAAACATTTTTTTTTATTTTAATAAAATTTTTAAAAGGGATACAAAAATTGTTTTACTAATCCTAAAATATTGGATGTTTTAAAAAATTTTTTTAAATTTTAATTTTAATTTTTTTCTTTTTAAAATTTTTACTTTATTTTATTAGAAAAATTTTATTTCAATTAAAAAACCCCCCCCCTTTTCCCTTAAAGAATTTTTTTAAATATACCCATTAAAAATTTAAAAAACAAAAATCAATTTAATAAAATGCTTCTAAATTCCATTTTAATATAAGATTTCAAAAACTCTATCCCCCACCTAACAAAAAAACCAAAATAACACAAACCCAAAAAAAAAAAACCCCCAAAACCAACCCCTAAAACTAATTTAAAATAATCCAGTAAAAACCTAAGATATTTAATAATTCCAATTTTAATAATAATAAAAAATTATTTCCTAACCTAATCCATATAATAATCCTAACCTAACCTAACCAAACCTACCCTACCTAACCTAACCTAACTTACCAAACCCTAACCAAAACCAAAACCTAGCCTAACCTAACCAAAACCAAACCAAACCAAAACCTAACCCTAACCTAAACCAGCTAAACAAACCAAAACCAAAACCTTCCAAACCCAAACCCTTACCTAACTTATCCTAACCTAACCAACCAAACCGACTAACCTAACTAACCTAATTTAAACCAAACCAAACCTAACCTAACCTAACCTAACCAAATCTAACCAAACCCAAAACCTACCCTAACAAACCTAACCTAACCTTCCCAAACCCTAACTAACCAAAACAACCTAACCTAACCTAACTTAATCAAACCCTAACCAAAACCAAACCTAACAAACCGAACTACCCAAACCCTAACCTAACCTAACCTAACCGCCCCTACCCTAACCTAACCAAACCCACCTTACCTAACTAACCTACTTAACCTAACCAAACCTAACCTAACCAAACCCTAACCTAACCTAACCTACCCAAAACCTAACTTACCTAACCTAACCAAACCCTACCTAACCTAACCTAACCAAAACCTAACCTAACTAACCAAAACCTAACCTAACTTAAACCTACCCCTCCCAAACCCTTCCAAACCCTAGCAACCTAACCTATCCTACCAAAACCCAAAACCAAACCCTAACCTTCCAAACCTAACCTAACCTAGCCTAACCAAAACCATCCAACATTTCCAAACCCTAACCAACCTACCGGAAAACCTACCCAAAAAACCGTTCCTAATTCCTAACTACCTTCCAAAACCCAAACAAACCTAACCTACCCTCCCCCTCCCCAACCTACTATCCTAACCTAACCAAAAATATATTGGAAATTTCCCCAAAATACTTTAGAGTACTCCAGAATTATTTTGAAAAAACTCCTTTTGGGAATTTTTCCCCAAATTTAGTTTTAAAAAAATTTATCAAAAAATCAAAACATTATTTTTTTTTGTTGGAAAAACCACTCAATGGTGAAAAATTTACTCGATTTCCGAATGAAACATTTCCGTCTGGGGAGCCATTGAGTTTATTGCCTTACCCCAAAAGTATTGGGGCAGATTTTTGTACCCCCCTTTCCCCACTCCGACGCCACCATGTAATGCGGTTCACACCCAAGGTAAAAAAATCACACGGAACTCCTTACCCTACCCCTGCGTAAAACTAGGACAGACAGACCCCATAAAATCCCGGCACATCCGGTTTTTTTGGGGTTAATCATCGCCTTACCAAAACATGAATCTAACCAAACCGAACCTAACCTTTCCTACCTAGCCTAACCTACCTACCCTAACCTAATTTAAACCCAACCTAACCTACTTAACCTAACCTAACCTAACCAAAACCTAACTTAACCAAACCAAAACCAAACCCAAAAACCTAACCAAACCCAAACCCCAAAACCAAATTTAAACCATAACTAACCTATTTTAATTTTAAACCTCCTAACCTAGCCAAAACTAACCTAACTAACCGAACCTAACCTAACCAAACCCTAACCAAAATTAACCTATCCTAAACCCTCCCCTTTCCTCCCCTCCTAACCTAACCTATCCAAACCCAAACCCAACCTAACCTACACCATCAAACACCTCCGATCCCCCGAAACATTTGATTATACCAAATCCACTGACTATACCAAATCCCCGTCAAAACCCCAAAAACTAATTTTAAAATCACCACCCAAACTTCCTTTTTTTATAAAAATCCCCTCAAATCACTATAACCAAGAACCCAAAACCTAACCAAACCTTTTCCTAACCAAACCGAACCTAACCTAACCAAACCCAAACAACTTACCAACCTAACCAAACCCTTTTCCCAAACCTGCCAAACCCTAACCTATCCTAACCTAACCCCCTCCACCATCAAACACCCCCGAATATCCCCAAAAACATATTTTTACTCCAAATCCCCAAACCCAAACCTAACCTAACCTAACCTAACATTCCCCAAACCTTCCTTTCCCTTTTAAACCAAACCAAACCTCCCTAACTTTTCCCAAACCTAACCTAACTTATCCTAACCAAAACCAAACCAAACCTAAAAACTTACCCTCCCCAAACCTAACCTAACTGACCTAACTTACCCAAACCAAACCCAAACCCAACCTACCAAACCTAACCAAACCAAACCAAACCAAACCCTAACCTGACCTAACTTACCCAAAACCAACCTAAACCTAACCTCTTACCCTCCCCTAACCTAACCAAACCCAAAACACTTCAAACACTCCGAATACTCCCAAAAACTTGACTACCCCCCAAATCCCCACTGAATACCCCCAAATCACCCCAAAAATCCCAGAATAAGTTTATCTCCCACCAACATCCTTTTTATGATGAATATTTTACCGTTTTTATGTTGCATATCGCTTTCCCCTCTTCACATCTCCCAAAACATCCTTCCTTATTCATTCCGTTATTTCCTGGATTTGTTTTAACCCCGAGGGGCCCCATCCGAGTGGGAGCCAGGAAACCATCCCCACTCCAACCCCCCTACACACTCTGGCCCCAAATGTCTGGGGGCCCCCGTGGGAGGTTAAAAACATTTAGGAGTTTCCCGGAATGAATAAGGAAAGGGATGTTTAGGATATGTGGAAGAGGAAATGCGATATGCAAATAAAAGCGGTAAGAATATTTTTTTTATAAAAAAGGATGTTGGATGGTGTGATTAAATTTAGTTTTGGTGATTTTGATGGTGATTTGGTGTATTCAGTGGTGATTTGGAAATAATCAGTAGTTTTTGGGATTTCGGGGTGTTTGAAGGTGTTTAGGTTGGTTGGTTAGGTTAGGTTTGGATAGGTTAAGTTGGTTTGGTTAGGTTAGGTTGGTTCGGTTTGGTTAGGTTGGTTAGGTAGGGTTTGGTTAGGTTAGGTTGGTTAAAATGGTTTGGGTTTGGTTAGGTTTAAATTTGGTTAGGTTAGGTTGGTTAGGTTAGGTTGGTTAGGTTAGGTTAGGTTAAGTTGGTTAATTTTTGATTAGGTTAGGGTTAAATTAGGGTTTGGTAGGTTAAGTTAGGTTGGTAGGTTAGGTTAGGCTAGGTGGTTGGTTTGGTTGGGTTTGGTGAGTTGATTCAGGTGTTTGGTAAGGCGATGATTTCTTAAAAATACCTTGGATGTGAACCCCTTTCATGGCGTTTGTCTGTCCGAGTTGAGAGGTGTTGGGAAGGAGTGGCCGTGTGATTTTATACCTTGGGTGTGAACGCATTTTCAGGGGGGTCGGGGGTGGGGAAGGGGGGGTGTACAAAAACGCCGCAATATTTGGATAAGGCAAAAAAGCTCAAGGCTCTCAGAGCGAGGAAAGTGTTTCTATTCGGAAATCGAGTAAAATTTTTCCATTGAGTGGTGTTTACCCAAAAAGAAAATAAGTTCGATTTTTGATAAAATTTTTTAAAATAAATTTGGAAAAATCCCAAAAAGGAGTCGTTCAAAATAATTTTGGAGTACTCTAAAGTATTTTGGAAGGTTCCAAATATTTTTTGGTTAGGTTTGGATAGTAGGTTGGGTAGGGTAGGGTAGGGTTTGGTTTTTGGTTGGGTTAGGTAAGGTAGGTTGGGTTAGGTAAGGTTAGGTTAAAATAGGTTAGGGAAAGGTTGGATGGTTTGGCTAGGTTTGGTTTGGTTAGGTTAAAATAGGTTAGGTTGGTTAGGGTTTGGTAGGGTTTGGGTTGGTTAGGGAAGGTTAGGTTAGGTTTGGGTTTGGTTAGGATAGGTTAGGTTAGGCTAGTTAGGTAGGTTAGGTTAGGATAGGTTAAATTAGTTGGGTTTGTTTTGGTTAGGTTCGGGTTTGGTTGGGTTTGGTTAGGCTTTGGGTTTGGTTGGTTTGGATAAGTTAGGTTGGGTAGGTTAGGTTAGGTTGGTTTTGGTTAGGTTAGGTTGGGTTGGTTAGGTTTTGGTTAGGTTAGGTTGGGGTTTGGTAAGGTTAGGTTAGGTTAGGGTGGTTGGTTAGGTTAGGTTTTGGGTTGGTTAGGTTAGGTTAGGTTAGGTTATTTTGTTAGGGGGTTTGGTTAGGTTAGGTTAGGTTAGGTAAAGGTTTTAGGTTAGGTTAGGTTTGGGTAGGGTTGGTTAGGTTAGATTAGGTTAGGTTAGGTTGGTTTGGTTAGGTTAAGTTGGGTTGGTTTGGTTAGTCTAGGTTAGGTTAGGTTTGGGTTTGGATAAGTTAGGGAAGGCTAGGTTAGGTAGGTTCGGTTTTTGGTTAGGTTAGGCTAGGTTTTAGGTTAGGTTAGGTTAGGTTTGGGTTTGGTTAGGGTTTGGTTAGGTTGGTTAGGGTTTGGTTAGGCTAGGTTAGGTTAGGTTAGGTAGGGTTGGTTGGTTAGGTTAGGGTAGGGTTTGGTTAGGCTAGGTTAGGTTAGGTTTTGGTTAGGCTAGGTTAGGTTAGGTTAGGTAAGGTTAGGTTAGGTTTGGTTAGGTTGGATAAATTAGGGAAAGGTTTGGTTTTGGATGGTTCGGTTTGGTTAGGTTAGGCTAGGGAGGTTAGGTTAGGATAGGTTAGGTTGGTTAGGTGTGGTGGTGTTGTGTGTGTGTTTTTGTGTGGTGTGTGTTGTGGTGTGTGGTGTGTGTGGGTTTTGTTAGGTGGTCATAGAGTTTGTGAATATCTTGATTATAGTGATTTTAGTGGATTTGAGATGCATTTTGGTGTGAAATGTGTTTTTTTTTGTTTGTGTGTTAGAAGTGTGTGTTGGGGATGGGTGGTGGGTGAAAAAATTTCGGGTGAATGGAAGGTGTATAGGGGGGTTTTTACTTAGAAATATGGGGGATTTTGAATATAAAGGTAATGGTGAAAATTTTTTTAAAAAAAATTTAGAGAAAAGTTATGATATATTGGGAAAAAAAATGGGGGGGGTTGAAACATGTCGCAATGTTGGGTAGTTGATGTGAGTATAATTCCCCAAATTTTTGGGATACAAAGGGCCTGGGTATGGGGGAAGATTTTTATTTGAATTTTATAGTAAAGAGGGGGAAAAGTGTATTACATTTTGATTCAGTAAAAAGGGAAAGGGGAAAAAAATGTGAATAAATTGGTTTTTTTGATGATGGTTGTGGGTATTGTAGTCGAATTAGAGATAGAAAAAAATGATATAAGTGGGTTATTGTTGTTGTGACTTTTTCTGATGAAATTAGTTAAACGGAAAAAATTTGGGTTTTGTGTGTTGTGACTTTTATGAAAAAAAGTTAAAAAGAGAAAAATATTTGGGTTTTGTGTGTTGTGGGTTGTGGGTGTTGTGGTGTTGTGGGTTGTGGGGGTTGTTGTCGAAAATAGAGATACCCAAAAAAAATGTTATGTGGGTTGTTGTTGGACTTTTTCTGATGAAATTGTTAAAACGAGAAAAAATTGTGGAGTTTGGGGTGATGGGGTGATGTGGGTTGTTGGACTTTTTGATGAAATTAGATAAAAAGAGGGAAAAAAAATTTTGGGTTGTGGGTGTTGTGGGTGTTTGGGGGGTGTTGTGGGGGGTTGGGGAAGTGGGGTTGTGGGTGTTGTGGGGTGTGGGGGAAGTGGGTTTTGGGGTTGTGGGCGTGGGTGTTGTGGGTGTTGTTTTCGAATAGATTTCTGAAAAAATGTATAAGTGGGTTGTTTTTGTGAGTTTTTTGATGAAATTAGTTTTAAAACGAGAAAAAAATTGTGGGTTGTTTGGTGTTGGGTTGTGGGGGTGTGGGATGTGGGTGTTGTGGGGTTTTGGGGGTTGATCTTAGTTTATGGTGATTTTGGTGGTGTTTTTGGGGTATTTGCGGTGTTTTAGTTTATTCAGTGGTGTATTTGGGAGTACTCAATGTGTTTTTAGGTATTCAAAGGTGTGATTTTAAGTTGTGGGGTTTTTGTTTTTTGCTTTCTGATGAAATTGTTAAAACGAGAAAAAATTGTGGGTGATGTGGGGGGGGTTTGGTGTTGTGGGGTGGGGTGATGTGGGTTGTGTGGTTGTGGGGTGTGGGGATGTGGGTTGTGGGTGTTTTTGGGAGTGGGTGTTTTGTCGAACTAGAATACCGAAAAAACGTTATAAATGGGTTGTTGATGTGTTTTTCTGATGAAATTTTGTTAAACGAGGAAAAAAATGTGAGGGGTGAGTGTTGTTGGGTTGTGGGTATTTTGGGGGGGTGGGTGTGTGGGTTGTTGTGCTTTGTGAAATTAGATAAAACGAGGGGAAAAAATTGTGGGTGTGTGGGTTTTGGGAGTTTTGGGGTTTGGGTGTTGTGGGGGTTTTGGGTATGTGGGTTGTGACTTTTGTGAAAAAAGTTAAAACGAGGGGAAAAAATTTTGGGTTGTGGGTGTTGTGGGTGGTGTGGATGTGGGTGGTTTTTCGAATAGAGTCTGAAAAATGGTTATAAGTTGTGGGTTTTTGATTTCTGTGAAAAATTTGATAAACGAGAAAAATGTGGGGTTTTGGGTGTTGTGGGTTTTTGGGGGTGTTGATCTTAGTTTATGGTGATTTGGGTGGTGATTTGAGTGTATTCAGTGGTGTAATTTGGGAGTACTCAAATAGTGTTTTGGAAGTGTTTCAGTGTTGTTTTGGAAAATGTTCAAAGGTGTTTATGAAGGTGTTCAAATGATGTGCAAGAGTACTTATGAAGGTGTTCTGGGAGTATACAGAGGTGGTTTTGGGGGTGTTCGAATGATGTTTTTGGAGTATTTCAGTGTTGTTTGGAAATGTACAAAGGTGTTTATGTGAGTATTCAAATGATTTATGAGAGTGTTTTGAAGGTGTTCAAAGGTGTTTTGAGGTTATTTCAAAGTGTGTTTTGAAGGTGTACAAATGATTATGAGAGTACTTATGAAGGTGTTCAAAGTAAAAGTGCGTATTTAACTTCGTAATATGTAAAATTGTGACTAGTGAATTTAACGAAAGTGGATGTGAGCGATGTGGTGACTTTCTGATGTACTGTGTCCCCTTATTAACTTTAATGAACTAAAAGGGTTTATTTTAAAAACGAGAAAAATTGGGGTTATGAGTGAAAACTGTGAGGTGTTGGTTGGAGTGTGAGGGTTTGGGAGGGTGGGGAGAAGGTTACTTCGTGGGGAGTGACCTGAGATGAAATAGTTAAAACGAGAAAAATGTCTAGACTTGTGATGTGAAGAAATTGTGGGTATTAACGAAAAAAAATGTGACTTTCTGATGTACTGTGTCCCCTTATTAACTTTAATGAACTAAAAGGGTTAAAACGAGAAAAATTGGGGTTAAGAGTGAAAATGTTTTCCCTATGATGTAGGTACTATATCCCCTTATTAACTTTAATGAACTAAAAGGATCGACAAGATTCAGCCTGTGTGCGCGGTCATCACGTGACGTCACTGACAGAAGGTGTCCCCTTATTAACTTTAATGAACTAAAAGGGTCGACAAGATTCCGCTTGTATGTGTGACGTCACTGACTGCCGAGTAAACACCCTTCTTAGTTCATTTGACTTGTTTGGACCTGTAGTAAGCATGCTTACCCCCATGGGGGGGAATCCAAAAACTTGGTAATATTGAGAAATTTTTGGGGGTTGGGGGGTGAAAGTCGGAGGGGGAATTTCGAAAACCCCATAGGGGGAATCCAAAAATTTGATCCGAGGAATTGGAGAATTTCGAAAACCCCATAGGGGGGAATCCAAAAAACTTGTATTATCGAGAAATTTTTGGGGTTGGGGGTGAAAGTGGGAGGGGCAATCCAAAAACTTGATCCGAGGAGCTCATAAGAATTTCGAAAACCCCATAGGGGGGAATCCAAAACTTGTATTATCGAGAAAAATTGGGGGTGAAAGTGGGAGGGGTAATCCAAAAAACTTGATTCGAGGAAGTGGAGGACTTTGATATCGAGAAATTTTTGGGGTTGGGGGGGTGAAAGTGGAGGGGGGATCCGAGGAGATCATAAGAATTTCGAAAACTCCATAGGGGGGTATCCAAAAAAATTGTATTATCGAGAAAAAATTGGGGGTGAAAGTGGGAGGGGGGAATTTCGAAAACCCATAGGGGGGAACCCAAAAAAACTTGTATTATCGAGAAATTTTTGGGTTTGGGGGTGAAAGTCGGAGGGGGAACCTTAAAAACTTGATCCGAGGAAGTGGAGACTTTGATATCGAGAAAAATTTGATCCGAGGAATTGGAGACTTTGATATCGAGAAATTTTTGGGGTTGGGGGGTGAAAGTCGGAGGGGGAATGGGGGGTGGGTGAAAGTGAGAGGGGGAACCTTAAAAATTTGATCCGAGGAGATGGAGAGCACAAGAAAATGAAATTCAAAAAAAATTCGAAAAAAATCGGAAAAAAAATCGAGGCGCGGGGGCGATCCGGACGACGCTGCAGAAGGCGCAGCAGAAGGCGCGGGCGGGGGTCGCGAAAGGCGCGGGCGGGGGGTCGCGAAGGGAGCGGGCGGGGCGCGCGGGGGGCGCGCGGCGCGACGGGGGGTCGCGAAGGGGGGGGGGTCGTGGGCGGGGGTATTGGTTGGGGGTGTAAAGGGTGAGGTAGTCTCGAGGGCGAGGTCAAGGTCAAACCGGAAGTAACACCAAGGTGTGAAAAGGGGACCCTCCAGCCGCTGGTCCTAGACCGGAAGGGTGCGCTCTGTAGAAATTATGACTACTTATATATATATATATATATATATTATATATATATATATATATATATATATTATATATATATATATATATATATATATATATATATATATATTTACATATATATTATATATATATATTATTATATATATATATTTATATATATATATATATATATATATATTTATATATATATATATATTATTACATATATATATATATATATATATATTATATATATATATATATTATATATATATATATATATATATTATATATATATATATATATATGTCGTGCCGAATAGGCAGAACTTGCGATCTTGGCTTAAATAGCAACGCTCATCTTGCCATATAGGACACGTGTAAATTTGTGTATTTAATAATTTCGCCAAAATCATTCTGATCCTAGCGAAAAAATCATATTTGATTGTGTTTGTTTAGTACTAAATTATTGTCAACGCATTTAAAATATATTTCGTTGGGTTAGGCTAAAATAAATTACTCTTGTTATAATAAGGTTAAGTAAGTTTTCTAAGGCTCTTTTGGTGCAAAATTAAAAGTTTTAACATTAACATTAATGAAAAAATATATCTTTAAACGTATAAGAGAAAATTTCAGAAAGGACTTAATTTTAAATGAGTTCTTGCTAATTGACCAGTTTTACATATTCGGCACGACCATATACATATATTATATATATATATTATATATATATTATATATATTATTATATATATATATTATATATATATATTATATATATCACGCATCCTTAGACAAGGATGTGTGATATCACCGTAGTTGTTCAATATATTTATAGATGGGGTTGTGAGAGAAGTGAATGCGAGGCTCTTGGCAAGAGGTGTGGAGTTAAAAGATAAAGAATCAAACACAAAGTGGGAGTTGTGACAGTTGTTTTTTGCTGATGACACTGTGCTCTTGGGAGATTCTGAAGAGAAGCTGCAGTGGTTGGTGGATGAATTTGGTAGGGGACGTAAAAGAAGAAAATTAAGTGAATATAGGAAAGAGTAAGGTTATAAGGATAACAAAAAGATTAGGTGACTGAAGATTGGATATCAGATTGGAGGGAGTATAGAGGAGGTGAATGTATTCAGATATTTAGGAGTGGACGTGTCAGCAGGTGGGTCTATGAAGGATAAAGTGAATCATAGAATTGATGTGGGGGAAAAGGGTGAGTGGTGCACTTATGAATCTGTGAAGACATAGAACTTTGTCCGTGGAATCAAAGAGGGGAATGTATGAGAGTATAGTTGTACTACCAACACTCTTGTATGGGTGTGAAGCATGGGTGATGAATGTTACAACGAGGAGAAGGCTGGAGGCAGTGGAGATGTCATGTATGAGGGCAATGTGTGGTGTGAATATAATGCAAAGAATTCGTAGTTTGGAAATTAGGAGGTGTGGGATTACCAAAACTATTATTCAGATGGCTGAGGACGGGTTGTTGAGGTGGTTCGGACATGTAGAGAGAATGGAACAAAACAGAATTACTTCGAGAGTGTATGAATCTGTAATGGAGGGAAGGCGAGGTAGGGGTCGGCCTATGAAGGGATGGTTGGAGGGGGTAAACTAGGTTTCGTGTACGACGGGTTTGGGCTTCGAGCAAGCAAGCGTGAGCGTATTTGATAGGAGTGAATGGAGACAAATGACTTTTAGGACTTGACGTGATGTTGAATTGTGAGCACAGTAACAATTATGAAGGGATTCAGGGAACCGGCAGGCCGGACTTGAGTCCTGGAGTTAATGTTGCAGTTTAAAAACTGTAGTGTAAATCACCCTTCTGGCAAGACAGTGATCGAGTGAATGATGATGAAAGTTTTTCTTTTTCGGACCACCCTGCCTTGGTGGGAATCGGCCGATATGTTAATAAAAAAATAAACACAAACACAAGCTCACACACACACACACACACACAACACAAACACACACACACACACACACACACACACACACACACACACACACAACATACAAAACACACACACACACACACACACACACACACACACACACAAACACACACACAACACACACACACACACACAACACCACACACACACACACACACACACACACACACACACACTCAAACTCACATACACTCTCTCAGTAGCTACTTTATTAGGAACACCTTAACACCAATTTTTTATTGATGGTAATATATAATCAGGCAGTCAGGTGGCAGACCTTCAATACCTAAAATCATGCAGACAGGGTTAAGAGGTTTTCGTTGTTGCTCAGATCAAACGTCAGAATAAGGAAGAAATGTGATCTATGTGTCTTTAACCATAGAACGATTGTTGGTGCCAGACGGGGTGGATTGAGCGTCTCCGAAACTAATCTCCCGTGATTTTCACATACACCAATCTCTAGTGTTTCTAGAGAATGGTATGAAAGCACAAAAATCGAGTGAGCGTCATTTCTGTGGGTGAAAACGTCTTGTTACTGAGAGAAGTCATAGAAGATTGGCCAGACTGGTTCAAGCTGACAGGAAGATGACATTTACTCAAATAGCCATGCATTACATTAGTAGGATGTAGTCATCTCGGAACGTAAATGACGAACCTTGAAGTGTTAGGGCTACAGTACCAGATTACCACACTGAGAACCAGTCTTCTCAGCAAACAAGAGGGTATTGAAGCTACAATGGGCACAGGCTCACCAAAACTGGACAGTTGATGACTGGAGAAACGTCCCTTGACCTAAGGAATCGCACTATGTGCTGCGACATGCGGATGGTATGGTCAGAATGTGGCATATAAATTTGAGATGTTTTGCAACGGAAGATTCACAGCATGAATGTGCAGACTACAGGACTAAAACAACTGCGTTATGCTTTTATGTCAACCTGGACCAGGATCTTTATGGAATGTTTCCACCATTTTGTTGAATCTCTGCGAAAAATTAAGGGGGCCCATACCCTGTACAAATTTTTTTTCCATAATAAAGTGGCCACTGAGTGTATGTATATATATATATGGAAGTGCATATACGTTCAAAAATTCCTTTACATGAACGAGTACACTCATATA